>PVKS010023395.1:21317-32548 GCA_004027875.1 Aplodontia rufa
ATGCACACACATTCACACACACATGCATACACACATACACACATGCATGCACACACATTCACACACACATGCATGCCTAAGCACATTCACACACATGCATACACACATTCACACACACATGCATACACACATTCACACACACATGCATACACACACATTCACACACACACACATGCATGCACATACATTCACACAAACATGCATGTCCACACATTCACACACACACATTCACACACACATGCATACACACACACATGCATACACACATTCACACACACGCATGCACACATAGACACAACTTGGATTGTTACCATTTCACATGGATTCTGGGAGAAAAGAAGCCTTAACACCCAAAGGATTCCATAGCGCTTTCCTCCTCCCTGAGGAAATTCCCATTTACACACAGAGACATTTATAAGCAAGTTTCTAGCCACATTCGGAAACAAATGAAATGCCTCTTAATGGAAGAATGGGTAAAGTGCAGCTGCATCCCACAGTGGAGTGCTACGCAGCGGCAAGGATGAATGAGCGAGATCCACACCATGACCTGAGATACAATATTAAGAGAGAAATAGTAAGTGTAAGAATTACAAGGTGGGCATCAATTATATAAGCTTTTAAAACAGAGACCTTATGTATGGTTTAAAGGCACATCATATGGGGTAAAAGTCCTGAGAAAAACGGAAAAGACAATAGTTTGAGGCTAGAGGTCACCCCTGTGGCATGTGGAGGGAGTGGGGGAGGAAGAGGCGAGGGGGCTCCAGCTGTATCGTGTTATTATCTGTTGCTGAGAATCAGTCTATCACACAACTCAGCAGCTTAAAACAACACGCTTTTATTATCTCACTTTACTATGACAAAGTGGTCTGTTGATATGACGGGTTACATTGATTGATTGCCGAATATTTTTATCCCTGGATAAACTCCATTTGGTCATGGTGTATTTTTTTATGGAGCTATATTCACCTTTCTGGCATTTTGCATAAGACTTTTGTTGCCGTGTTTATGAGGAATAGAGGTCTGCGGTTTTCTTCTACCATCTTTACCCGATTTGGGTGTTGTATAAAGCTAGCTTCATAAAATGAGTTGGGAAAAGTATTCACATCGCTCCTGTTTTCTGGAAGAGATTGTGCAGAATTGCTGCTTTTTCTTTGTTAAATGTTTGGTAGAATTCACCAGAGAAACCATCCAGACCAGGTGATTTCTTTTTTTATTTAGAGAGGGATTTCATTTCTTTGATAGATGCAGGATTGTTCTGATTATTTATTTCATCTTAGGTGACATTGGTGGTTTGTGGCTTTTAAGGACTTGGTCTGTGTCATCTAAGTCAAGGGTCATTGAACGTCTTCTGTAATGGGACAGATAGAAAATATTCTAGTCTTTTGGGGCCATGCAGGCTCTGTTGCAATTATTCAGCTTAAAAGCAGCTGTGGACAACACAAAAATGAATGAGCAGCCTGTGTGTGGCACTTTCGAGCTTCCTAGGGTTGCCATAACAAATTACTGCAAACGGGTGGCCTAAAACAACAGAAATATATTCTCTGACTGCGCAGAGGCTAGAAGTCTGAAGTCAAGGTGTTGTAAGGACCATACTTGCTCTGAAGGTTCTGGGAAGAATCCTGCCTTGCCTCTTTCAGCCCCAGGCATTCTTTGGGGGGTGACAACATAACTCCTGTAGACTTCATATGGCTTGCTTCCCTCTGTGTCCCTCTGTACGCCTCTGTCCAAATCTCCATCTCTTCCTTTTATAAAGACATCAGTCATATCGAACTTAGGGTTCACCTTAATAGAATCTGATCTCATCTTAACTAATTAAAAGTGCAAAATTGTAATTTCCAAACAAGGTCACATTCTGAGGTTTTTAGTGAACGTGGATTTGCAGGCGGGGGTTCAGAGGGAGATGCTCTTCAACCCAGTTCATATGTGTTCCTGTGACATTTATTTATAAAAACAGGTGATGAGCCAGATTTGGTCTCTGGGCCATAATTTGCTGACCCTAAATCTAAATCATCAAGTTTATGGATGTAGTGTTGTTTGCAGTATCTCATTATTGCTTTAATATCTGTCTATGGGGTCTATAGTGATATTCCCTCTTTGGATCCGGATGTTGGTCATCTGTGCCTTTTCGTTTTTCTTTGTCAATCCAGATATGAGGTTGTCAGTTTTATTGGTCTTTTCATCAAACTTTTTTTTTTTGGCTAAATTGATTCTTTTCTATTGTTTTTCTTCTGTCAGTTTCATTGATTTCTTATATGTTTTTCTGCTGGTACATATTCCAGTTTCTTAATGAAGAAGCTTAGATTGTTGGTTTGAGAACGTTCTCCTTTTTATAATATAATAATTTAATATTAGAAATTTCCCTCTAACCACAGCTTGAACTGCATACCACAGACTTTGATATTTTCATTCGGTTCAAAATATTTTCTCTTTAAAATTTCCTCTTTGGCCAGGCACAGTGTCATATGCCTGTAATCCCAGCAACTACAGAGGCTGAAGCAGGAGGATCATAAATTCAAAGCCAGCCTCAGCAACTTAGCAAGACCCTGTCTGAAAAGAATATGTAAAACAGGCTGGGATGTGATTCAGTGGTTGAGTGTCCCTAGGTTCAATCCCCGGTACAAAAATTTTAAAGTTTCTTCTTTGACCCATGGATTATTGAAAAGTTTGTTGTTTAATTTCCAAGCATTTTTGGAGATGCTTTCCAGTTACCTTTCTATTACTGATTTTTAGTTTAATTCATTATAGTCAGAAAATATACTTCAAATTTCAGTTCTTTTATATGTACTAATGTAATGTTCAATTTTTGGTACTGTCCCTTGGATTCCTGAATCCCTATTCACCTTTTTTTTTTTCTAAAGAGAGAGGGACAATGAGAGAGAGAGGGAGTGAGAGAAAGAGAGAATCAATTTTATTTAGTTTTTTATGTGGCCCTCCTTGCTCCGACACTTTGGTGCATATGTGACGCTGGGGTTTGAACCCACGTACTCAAACATGCCAGGCAAGTGCCGTAACTGCTGAGCCACTGCTCCAGTCCCCCATTCACCTTTTTAAAAAAATATTTTCTGTTTATTTAATCTTTATCATTTCCACTCTGCTATTGAGCAGAAGTTTTATTTCATTAGCTATATTTTTTCAGTCCTAAAATTTGTTTGGTTCTTCCTCTTCTGTTTCTTCCTGAGACATTCTATCTTTTCATTCATTTCAAGAATGCTCCATGACTTCTTTTTTTAAACATTTTTTTAAAGAGAGAGAGGAACAGTGACAGAGAGAGAATCAATTTTATTTAGTTTTTTATCTGAGTTTTGTTGCTCCGACACTTAGTTGTGTTTGTGGTGCTAGGGTTTGAACCCAAGCCCTCACACATGCCAGGTAAGTGCCAAAACCATAGAGCCACTGCTCCAGTCCTGCTCATCACTTCTGGAAGCATGGTTGTTATAGCTGCTTTAAAGACTTCACTGATATTCTAATGCCTGTACCATCTTGGGGTCGCCATTTGTTAATTTCCTTTTTCATTTTACGTTACGATTCCAGATTCTTTATATGCCAAGCAATTTCGGACTTTATCTTGGACATTTAAAGCATTGTATTAAGTGATTGTGGGTCTTATTTAAATCGTAAGAAGTATATTGGGTTATTTTTGTCAGCAGGCATTCAATCAAGTTAGGCCCGGACTGCAAACCCTGACCTGCTATCTGTGGACTACTTCTCCAATGTCCATTTAGGTTTCAGTGTTTATGGTCCCCAAGAGTCAGTCCATTTATACAACACCGAGAGGCCGCTCTAGGCCTGGGAAGGGATCTGCACCGTAGCTCAGTTCTTAAATCCTAGGTAAGCTGCTTAGGATCGTATCAGGGACACAGCTCAGAGGTGATTGGAATCCATACACACTTTATGAGATTACTCTGTTGAGCTCCCTCTTCTCCATGATCTGACACACGCTTTAGCGATCCCTGGACCCTTTTTCCCGGAATTCCGGCCTGGGAATTTAGTCTGCTCACTTTGCTGTGTTCTTTACACTGCTGGGTCTGTCTCTAGCGTCAAGCAATGGAAAGGTGAACGGAAGGAAAGAAAGGAAGAAAGGGAAAGGGAAAGCCACTGGGGATTCACTCTGTGCTGCTGGGATCACAGCTCCTCGGTCATAGATGAGAGATTTGCTTCCTTGGAGGCTTGGGTGCCCCGTCATCTATCTGTGCCATTCTGTGCAGCCATCATCTCTGTTACTACACCATTGTCTTAGCCAGAGCCAGAATAGAGGGAAAAAAGAAAAAAAACCCAAGAGTGTTTCCCTTTATTCTTGCAGGCCCACTAGGGCTCTCCTTTCCTACTCCTCGGACCAGAAGCAGAGAGGTTGCTGTGGACTTGTGTGCTACCAGGTTTCAGGCTGCCTTGAGTCCAAAGCAATACAAGAGGGCGAAAGTCCTCATTCTTCCTTAATCCATAGCCATCATTCCAGAGTCCTCTGACACATGCTCCACAAAATCAGGATTTATAATTTCATGTAGCGAGAGAGGGTGGGGGCATGCTTACTCCATCTCCCCAGAACCAGAAATCCCATTCTTATAAAAAAGGAAAACTTCAGCTTCTTTTACTGGTGTCTGAAATGCCATCACAGGGAGCCCGCTTGCAATGGCAGCCCTGTTGTCCCTCTATTTCCTTCCTTCTTTTTTTTTTTTAAAGACAGAGAGGGATGGGGGGGAGAGAGAATCATTTTTATTTAGTTTTTCATCTGATTTTCGTTGCTCCGACACTTCATTGTGTACATGGTGCTTGGGTTCAAACCCATGTCTTTGCGCATGCCAGGCAAGTGTCGTAACCACTGAGCCACAGCTCCAGCCCCTCGTCTGTCTATTTCTAAGGAGGGCTTTGCTTATAAAATCATCCAATAACCACCCCAAGGGACGAGCTCTCACAAACACACACTGAGACAAATTCTCTGTTCCACTTCTTCACCCTCTTGGGTATTCAAAGGCCAAGTCTCCCATTCCTTCATGTACCCTGCAGTCCTTGAGACAAAAGCTTCTCTGGGGGTGACTGTACCTCTCTCTGATTGATGGCTGATGGAGCCAGCGCAGCAAGTGGGGTTGGTGCAACACAATACCTTGGACAGCTCCTGTCACTGTCTTGGGGGGAAGAGGAGCCTTCTCACACTGCCATGTTTTCTATGTCTGTCTGTCTGTCTGTCTCTCCCTCTGTGTCTTTCTTATCAAATCCAGGCTTCACACATGCTAGGCGAAAGCTCTACCACTGAGTGACCCCCTCAAGCCCTCCGTATCATGTTTTAATTGCCTGTTTGCTTGTCTGTCGCTATGTCTCAAGTGTCTCTAGCACTCAGCACCATGCCCGTTTGTCAACATAAGGATGATGGGAGGACGCACCGATGGGCAGGGAGGATCTAGTCCTTTGCCCTGGACCCCTCCTCCCCCACTCCGCTTCTCTTGCCCCTCAAGGACTCAGTTACCATTTCTTGGCTCTCTGACAGACATTTAAGATTTAATCTCATTCACCACTCCCCAGTGGGGGAGGTAGTATCATTTCTTTTTAATTAAAAGACAGAAGTTAAGGGACTTGACCATAGTTAAGAAAATGAGGGAGCCAGGATTCGAACCCAGGACTGTTCGTTCCAGTTGTTCAGCATCCTTCAGTCTCTCCTTGCTTCTCCAATCTTGTTGCCACCCTAAGGCTTAGGCCCTGCTGACTCCATGACACAGACTGTTAATTATCCCTCAAAAACCATTCACATATTAACAAGTTCAGATGTCATCTGGGGCCATCCAAAATAAAGATAAATGTACTAGTGTCTTTTCTAGCTCTATGTGACAACTATGTGAGTGAAATCAATACATGCAACTTCTGTGGAGTAGCCCTGAAGGGGAGAGGTGCTGCCTTCCTGTTCCTCCTGACTGGCTGGGACATAGATGCCACTCACTGCTGGGGAGCAAGCCACCATCCTGGGCCAAGCAGAACCCACATATGGAGGATGGCAGAGCAATAAGGCAGAAGGGGCCTATTTACCAACCTGGACAGACGGCCCAGGCTTCATTTACGTGAGAGAGATCAAGGCTCATTTTAATAAAGCTAGTTATGTGGGGTTTTCAGTCACTCTGAACCTAAGACAGGGGTGGTATTTAGTATCACCCCTTGTCTAGATGACCATAAGAACCTCCAAGCAGTCTCCCTGCTTCTTCAGTTGCCACCTCAGCTCTTCAGGAATCACCTCATCTTTTTTTTTTTCATGACTGAGGACCTAACTGGGGGCCTTGCATGTGCTAGGCAAGGGCTCTGCCACTGAGCTAAATCCCCAACCCCTCACCTCATCTTTAAACACTACTTTTTTCATCTTTTCCCTCAACTCACAAGCCTTACATCCCCTACTTCCTACTGAAAATAATTCCAAACACATTAGCTTGACATTCAACGCTGTGTAACTGACTTTATCTTGCTCCCAGGATTCCGTGCTAAACACACGGTTCCCCTGATGTCTACAGCACATACTATTTCAAGTGTGCTGGCTGCTGTAACAAATAACTCCAAAATCTCAGTGCCTTATCACAACTAAGGTTCATTTCCCACTCATCTCACAAACCCATGTAGTTGGAAGTCGGGGAGGAGTAGAGTTCTGACCCACACGGTCATTCAGGGATCTAGGCTGTCTCCAGCTGCTGATACCCCCATCTTCAAATTTCAGTCTCCAAGGTTTCTATGCAAGGTGGGGAAAGTGTGGAGGATGATGCAAAAGGATTTTTGGAAATAAAAAAAAAAATCAGTATTCATTACTGTCATCCATATTGTGTCCAGAACCCAGTCACATGGCCTGACTAAATCGCAAGGGAGTCTGGGAAATGTAGTCTTTTTTTTTAAGAATTTTTTTTTTTAAGAGAGAGGGACAGTGAGAGACAGAGAAAGAAACAACTTTTATTTAGTTTTTCACATGGCTTTAGTTGCTCCAACACTTAGTTGTGTACGTGGTGCTGGGGTTTGAACCCGGGGCCTCATGCTTGCCAGGCAAGCGCAGAAACCTCTGAGCCACCGCTCCAGCCTGAAATGTAGTCTTTCTGTGTGCCCAAGACAGAAATGCCATAGCTTTGTTGAGTTCATGGCTGTGTGTCTACCAATCATGCCTTATTCTTAGCTTTGAGTCTTGCATATACCTTTCCTTCTACCTTTTGGAATACTTCCCTTCAGACCCTGCCACATCCTCACCTTTCTTGGAGGATGTACTCAACCTTAGTTTTCCTTTGAAGTCCTCCCTGTCAGCTCTGTCCCCCAAGTGAATAAGCCATAGAATTGCCTGAACATGCAATTTGACACAGGACTTTCATAGCCTCAGTCTATTTTAAGTATGCGTCTGAAGAGCAGCAGCTGGACACTCTGAGATGCCAAAGGCTGTGGCTTATATACATATGTCCAAAAACATGTTTGTTGCAAATGAATATCATCAGAAATGAGACTCATTGGAGCTCGACAGAACGCATTATCCCTTCTGCGATATTCTCGCCAAGGATGCAGAACGTGAAACTGATCACGAGGAGGCATCATACAGATCCAAATTGAGGATGGTCTACAAAGTAGCTGGACTATAATCTTGAAACATGTCCAAGTAATCAAAGTCAAGGAGAGATCAAAGAACTGTTTCTGAGTGGAGAAAGCTGGGGAGACATTGGCAATCAAACACAACATGTGATTCTGCATTGAATCCTTCTGCTAGAAAAGATATGACAGGAACAGTCATCAAAACATGACGAGATCTGAGCATCAGAGGGTAGTAATGCAAGAGAACACCCTTGTGTGTAAAAAATACACACTGAAGTGTTTGGAGGTCATGAGGCATTCAGGTTCAACTTATTTTGAATGGTTCAGAAAATAAAATTTCTTTGTACTATACTTGGCAACTGTTCTGAGCTTGTTGTTTCAAAATAAAAAGAAATAATGCTTGTTTGAGGGAAATGTCAATAAATCTCAAAGCGCAGACAAAAAGGGTCATTTCCCAGGACAGCCTCCCCGGTCACCCCCTGTGGCTGGGTCTGGAATTACTGTTGTGCCAGTGATTGTTGATGGCTTAGATTGCACCTACTTCCCCACCTCCTTTTCTCAGAGGACCCTCATTTTGTTGAGTTTGAGCAGTGTGTCCTGTGCAGGAGGATGAGACCCAGGTGTGGGCCAAATATGACCTTCCACTCCTCTGGGGTCCAGGCAACAATGAGCTAGGTCTTTCAGATCAACCCTCCTCCTAAAAACAAGAGCATGGGATATTATATATTTTAAGAGATAAACTTACGGGCTGGAGCGGTGGCTCAGCGGTTTCGGCGCTTGCCTGGCAAGCACGAGGACCCAGGTTCAAACCCCAGCACCACGTACACAACTGAGTGAGCAACTAAGGCCATGTGAAAAACTAAATAAAGTTTCTCTCTTTCTCTGTCTCTCTCACTGTCCCTCTCTCTAAAAAAAAAAAAAAAAGAAAGAAAGAAATAAACTTACAAACTTCAAAAAGATGAAAAGGCAGCAAGAAATATCAAGCTAATAATGGGACAAAAGCTTGCAACCAGAGAGGTGACCTCCAGGGCTGCTTATCCCAAGGTTATGTGCAAAGCAAACACCGATCACGCAGGCTTTGCCTCACGGAAGGCTTGTGATGAAAGGCACAGAAGTCAAGGTCCACCAAGGCTGAGGCCGGGCATCTTCCAGGAGACACTGCCCACATCAAGCTCAAAGGGTGATCAATGGGTGCACCAATAAGGAAAGGATGCCAAAGACTGGCTTTCCCAGACTCCCTTGCAGCTAGGAGTGACTTCATGACTCTTTTCTGGCCAACGAGACCCATAAGTCTGCTGCAGTTTTCTGGACACCTTTCTCCCTGAGGAAAGAGAAAAGTCCATGAAGAGGTCTTTTTTTTTTTCTCCCCAGCTGGGGATTCAAAATTGGTCTCAGAGGCACTCTACCACTGAGCTATATCCCTGGTACTTTTTTTTTTTTTGAGACCGAGTCTTGTTAAGTTGCCTAAGTTGGCCTTGAACTTTCTGTCCTCCTGCTCAACCTCCTGAGTTGTGGAGATTACAGCCATGGGCCACTGTACCTGGCTAGAATGCTGTCAAAGGAGGCTGCAATGTAGTGCTCTGGCAGCCTTCTTGTGAACATGAGGTGGATACTGTGAAGGCACTGTAGTTTACATAGCAGATGGATCAGAGCCTGATCATTGACCAACTCAGGAACCACCCACCTCCAGACCTTTTGCTGCTGGAGAAAACACAAGTAAAGGCATCTGGAGCCTAATATTCTATTATTCTAGTGGAAGACTGAGAAAATCCAGACTGAACCACAATTACATGTCAGGGTCTTGTCTGCTCCTACCTTTATGACTTGCCTACCCCAAGTCACAGGGTGGCCCCTCTCTGACTCCAGTAGTCTCCATGTAAGAACACAGGTCCCCCCTTCATGGGATCACTGCTGCATACACCTCTCTTCCCACATCTCTTCCCTTCTCCTCTGCTGCAGGGTTGATCACGTTAAGGGTTAAGAGCTGATCCCAGGACAGCCTCTTCCGCTCCTCCCTACAGGATTTGAGTATCTCTCTGAGGAGGGGAGCTGGATCCTGCTGTGCCTGTGTCTCAGGGTCAGCTTCAGGGTGGACTGAGAAGCCCCCTACCCTGCTGAGGCCCCTTCCCTGCTACTGCTTTACATACATCATCATCTCATCACCTTTATGTCTCAGAACACCCACCCCCCAGGAGGTAGCTGTTATTAATACCTACTTTACAAGGAATTGGAGACGCCCTGAGCTAAAATCACAGAGATCGTAGGTGACAATTTTAGATCTGTCCGTTCCAAGGCATTGCCTTTCCGACCTTCCTCCACCCCACCCCATTCCATGCTCTACCCCCATCCCTACAGCAGCTAGTAACCTGGGTGGGTAGATGGCAGCTCAGGGATGTAGCGCAGGGTAACCAGGGGAGACTTCCTGGAGGAGGGGAGAGGGCTAGGCTTTGAAGGCTGCAGAGGAAGACATGGATGGAAAGTCAAATACGCTAGAAAGAATTGAGTCAGAGCCTCAGAGCTTTGGAGGGAGTGGAGATGTGTCAGGGAGCAGGGACTGGGGCTGGGAGGGACCAGTAGATATAACTCGGAGGGAGCAAAAGTGTGGCCTGAGGTTTAGCACCCAAACACCAGAGTCAGAGAGCTGAATTCCTCCAACTCTGCTATGGCAGGACAAATTTCTTAACTTCTCTGGGCCTCAGTGTTTATTTCTGTAAAGTAATAGCACATACCTCAGAGAATTGTGCAGAGGATTAAATGAATCTTGGCTGCAATAATGTCTGGTACAATAGTCCCCCCCTTACCACCAAAGAGAGTCCAAGGCCCCCAGTGGATCCCTGAAACTGAGGACAGCACCTGCCTTACGTAAATATATATGTATATGCATATATATACGCAATATGTACAGATTTGTATGTTATATACACATAAATAACATATATGCATATCTTATACACACACAGGTTTTTCCTATACATCTGTATGATGAAATTTAATTTACAAATTAGGTACAGAAAGAGATGAACAATAACTATTAATGAAATAGAACAATCATGACAATTTACCATAATAAAAGTTATGTGTACATGGTCTCTCCCCCTTGAAAGAATCAAGACCACATTTGACCATAACCACAGCAAAACCATGGATAAGAGGGGGCCCACTGTGTTGGGTAGGGGTCCAGGTGACAGCTTGCCTCCTCTGTAGCTCTCCCTTTCCCCTGTGGATTGATCCAGTCACTCTAGCGTGCCCCAAAGGGCTCCCAGGTATGCCCCCCTCTTGAGACCTTGCTTTCTGCTGAAGGAAACCACTCCCCTAGACCTTCCCCAGCCCCCTCCACCCCCGCCCTCCTTCTCCCTCCTCCCTTCCATGTGGGGGAATGAGAGAGATAAGACCAGCAGCTTCAATTAAAACCGAGTCGCTTGAACAATAATGGAAAAGTAATTGAGCTAAATTGAAATGTAATTGGAAAAAAAAAAAAAACCACAGTCATGGCTTAACATGGATTTAGAAACCAGGTTGGGGGCAGGGGCCTCCCCAGTCTTCTGCCTCCAAATCTCCTTATCTCTTTCCCATCCCTCTAGGGGCCCCACCGCCAGCCAGTTCAGAGTCCCCACAGGCTCCTCCTCTTCTTCCTGAGGCACCTCCCTTTCTCTTCTCTCCTGAGTTACCCCAAACAGCGCTTCTCACACATGCTGTCCCCA
>PVKS010023396.1:0-32419 GCA_004027875.1 Aplodontia rufa
TTGCATATTTGTAGGTCAATGTTCCAAATAAGGTAATTTGATTTATGCCTCAAACTTTCAATGTTATCCATTATCCACAAATGATTGGAAGCTCTGTGTAACACTTGCTGCCTGCTAGTCTTAGGCCAGCCTACCTTAATGGATCTTTCTCTTCTACTTTTCTATATAATCTCCAACCTTTGGCTAAATAGTTTCATCAAACTCCTTCATTTTCTACTTTTTTTTTTTTGTATCAGGGATTGAACCCATGGGCGTTTAACCATGAGCCACATCCCCAGGCCCTTTAATATTTTATTTTGATATAGGATCTTGCAAAGTTGCTTAGGGCCTCACTAAGTTGCTGAGGCTGGCTTTGAACGTGCAAACTTCCTGTCTCAGTCTCCTGAGTCACTACAATTGTAGGCATTGTGTCACCGTCTGGCTTCTTTTCTCTTCTCTTCTTTTTTCTTCTTGATGTTCTGGGGATCAAACCAGGGCCTTTCACATGCTAAGCAAGTACTCTGAGCTATACAATTCCAGCCCAAATCTCTATTTCTAAGATGTGAATGTGATAATGTCACTTAGTATTTTCTTTTCCTAAGCCTCCAGAAATTCATCACTGAATACTAACAAAAATTCAAAGAATGAGCTATTCACAGTTCTTAACACCCACTTTTCCAAGCTCATTTGTTCTGAGCAGCACCAACACACTTGTGCCCAGTAACTGCACACCAACTCAAACCCTCCTCTGCAAAGCCTAGTGGAAGGAGTTTAGGGCACTGGACGCATGCCCTTGAAGCTGCTTTCCTGCATCCCTGACTGCCTCTGTCCATCCTTCTGATGAAAACCAGAGGTACAATTGAAGGGAGATGTTTGGAGATCTTTGCTACAAATATGATAATGGGTTACTGTTCTTGATATATAATAAACTCAAACACATCATTAAAATACTAGAACTCTAAAGTATCAAATGAGTAAAGGATGGTAACAGCTAATTAATAAAGGGGGAATAGTGGGTGACTTATGGCACATTAAAATAATGCAGATTAAGAACACAAAAATTTCAAGTAACAATTAGATACTGTTTGATTATCAAATTAATATACATTATATATTAAAATTATATGTTAATATGTATGTGTATATGTACATACTTTTTAAAGAGAGACAGAGAGCAAAAGAATAATTTTTATTTATTTTTCATCTGATTTTTGTTTTTCCTCCACTTAATTCTATATTTGGTACTGGGGTTCAAACCTGGGTTTGAACACATGCCAGGCAAGCACTCTACCACTAAGTCACTGCTCCAGCCCACATATGTATGTTTATATGTCAAAGGAACAATTTTATTGGTCCAAGGTTTAGAGGCAGATACACTTACACATTTACAGGCGAAGTAGAAATATCTGTGGCCTTCATGGAATGTGATTTGCCGAGAATCTTAAAAAGGTTCATATCCTTTCACCTAGCATTATTGTTCACTCCTGGCCATAGGAAATGATAAAAAGTGAGGAAAAAGACGATTTGCACAAAACTGTTTATCCCAATCATTTTTTGGATTGTCATGCAAAACTGTTTATCCCAATCATTTTTTGGATTGTCATGCAATCCAAAAGGCCAAGAGTAAGGCAATGCTTAAATAATTTGCAGTTCATCCATATCATGGAACTGAACGGTCATTAAAATGGCCCGCACATACAAAGAACTTTTAATGATGTTAGAAATTACATAATGAAGTGTGAAACACAGCATACCACTGAACGAAGACAAGGGAAATCTGTGCATTGTATTTCCACTGTATAAATGCAAAATATCTGTGTGCTGAGTGAATCATGTGTTTCTTTTTCGTCTTTTCTTTGAAATTTAAACAATGAACACATATTTTCTTTAAATATTGCAAAATTTTGAAAAATGATTTATATTCCCCCTTTTTCATGAGTCTTTCATGCCATGTCACTTGTGTTTTCCGTCCTCTCACTACCCTATTTTGGTGTCTATCACTTCTATGCCGTTGGCAAATAAGCCAAGGAAATCATCTCCCTTTGAAGGACATAAAGTCTTTAAAAGCTTGAACTGCTTCTTTTACAAAACTGTGTGGTTGGTTGTTTTTGTTTTTGCTTTTGTATTTTTGTTTGTTTTGTTTTGCAGTACTGGGAATTGAACCCAGGGTTACTGTACCACTGAGTTACATCCCCAATCTTTTATATTTTATTTTGAGACAGAGTCTTGCTAAGTTGCTGAGGTTGACCTTAAATTTGCAATCTTCCTGCCTCAGCCTCCCAAGTCACTGAAGTTACAGGTGTGTGCTATTGTACCCAGTCAATGCTGTGTACTTTGCAAAATCTCAAAATCATTTGCAAAATGACTAAATGTATAGGTGGTTGTATACTTGCCTGCTTAAACGTTTTGTAAGGTTGAGTTATATCACTTAGCTCTCATCATAGAACAGCTATTGGTACAGAGAGCCCAATGGGCTTGGTCTTGAGGGGAGTCCATCCTGCGCAGGACTCATACCCCATCTTCCGTGGTCTTTTCCTGATGTGTATATATTTAGTGATCTCGTCAGCAAGGGATGAAGCTAAGCTTTCCACCGGGAATTTGCCTTCAGCACTGACGCAATGCAGGGCTATGGTTACTCAAATGTTTAGGGAGCCTATTTTTTTTTTTTTTTGTTTCCTTTAAATGAGTCTAGAAACTATTTCTGTAAGTACATTTTAATAAATTCAGTAAATTAGAATAGATACTTCCTTTATTAATATCCTGGGAATATTGTCAGAGGCCTTATTTAGAATATTTAATCTTAAATATTCCAGCTTTAGAGGAGGTTGACGGCATTTCTTTTTTTTTCCTGTTTTTTTAATTCAGAAATTTATTTGTTGAACAATCAAAAAAGCTTCTAATAAAATAATATAATATATATATAAATTCTGAAAATTAGATTTATCCCCAAAAGCCCCCCAATTACTCACCCCTTCCTTCCCAATACATCTCTACAAATGCCTTAGTTTGTATGACATTACACATTAAGGCCTTGTCTCACTTGCATAAAAAAAAATCACACTTAAGGCTTCCACTCACTTATTCTCAGCTACCAACCAAATTATCTAAATCACTGCTAAAGATTATTCAGCAAAGACATTCATCTTGTTACTAAAATTATTAGTGAATTGAGAAAGATTGTATTTCTTTATGTGGGGGTGGGTAAGATTCCCGTTTCTATTCCATCATGAATACAGTCCTTCTTGTCTTTAGGTCTTGTTTTGCAAAGAATGTGAAAACGGACTCAGAAGTTGGAACGTGGGTCTCAATCCTGCCTCTGCCAACTGGTACTAGCTGCATGGTCTGCTGCATGGTCGGCTATTGCACTGCATGGTGCAATCTCTTAACTCTCCAAGACTTGGCTTTCTCATCTGCAACGTGGGACAGTCAGAATACTTGCCTCCTAGTATAATTTTAAATATTAAACAAAATAATACATCTTAGTTGGAAAATGTTAGTTGCTGACAAAATGTCACCTATTACTAATTCAGTTATGTAGGCTAATAAAGAAATTTTAAAAAGTATTAACAGAAGGCTTCTCCCACACTTATCCCATTTATTATAAGTATTGCTATTTGATCAGTTGATTCTTCTTATATTTTAAATGGGCTTGAAAAAGAAGTATGATAGTGTGTTTAAAATCTTGGGTCTTGCATGCATTATTTGTGGAAATGGACAGAAAGTGATTTCTCTGCTCTCCTTCACTGTAAATGTCCGTCAAGGGCCAACTGCCTCCTCACCTTCCCTTTCTTTCCTTTGGTCCTCTCTGCAGTCCTTCAATCTGAGTCGCGCTCCCATCACTCTACTGCAACTGCTCTGACAAAGACACTCACAGCTTTCCATTTACCAACTCAAAAGGACACCTGCTAGCCTCATGTCCTCACTGTCCCAGCAGAATTCCACACACTGTGCTTCTGCTCTTTTAAAAAATAGTCTTCTTTTGTTTTCTTTCAGTCCATGCTCCCCCACCTCGCTGGTTTCTCCCCTTTGATTGCTTTGCTGGTTTTCCCCTCCTTTGTCTGACCTCCAAATGTCTGTGTGCCTTAGGACTTGGACTGGGTCCTACTCCATCAAAGTCATCTCTTCCTATGCACAGCCTTAGACACCAGGTACATGTGAATATCTCCCAATTTAAGTCACTGAGCCAGATCTTTCCCATGAATTCATAAATCTTCCTGCCCACTTGATTCTTCCATGTTCAGGTGAACCATGACTTAACACCAGTCCTCTGCAGTACTCATGCTCCATCTTCTTCCCCATCTCAGTAAATGGCACAACTGTCCTATCAAAATGCAAATCCACTTCCATGTTAACCTCTAAAAAACAAAAATGAGGCCACACGATTTCTCTCTGTAAAACCCTTGAATGGGAACCCATGGCTAATTCTATTACAAATTTCCCACTGACAGCAGGACTGATTCAGCTCAGGACACTCTTTACCCTTTTTGAGGATTCTCACCCTCTGTTCCAGCCACACTGACCTTCTATTTCCTTTGAACAGAATAAGCTCATGCCTTCCCCAGGGCCTTTGCATACAAGTTGGCCTTTGTACCGACTTGTAATGCACTTATCTGACTTTCTGCATGGCTGATTCCTTCTCATCCTTCAGACTGTGCCCTTAATTTCTCCTCAGTAGGCCTGATGTGCCACCTTATCTAAAGTAGACCTCTCCACGCTCAACATATAACATTTCATTTATTTTGATAACAGCTAGTTAAAAAATGGATTATCCTATTTTTTTGATAAGATTGGGAACTCCATGAAGACAGCACCATGTTTATCTATTCATGTTTCTGTCTTGGGAGTCTGATGGAAAGCCTGTCACCCAGTCAGTTCTCAGTAAATATTGTTTTATTGAATGCATGCTTCATAGTGTTCCAAGCAAAGGGACTGAATATGAAGCAGATACTCTGTCCCACTTGATAAGCATTGTCATAACAATTGTACAATGTGCAACTGGAAACCATAGATGGAGAAACTCCAGTGAAGAGGTAACATCTGCATTAGGATGGATGTAAATATGCTGGGGGGTGGGGAATATTTGAGCCAAGTAAACGGCATGAGCAAAGGAGTGGAAGTGTGAGGATGCTTGCTGCATTTCAGTTGTTAGCTTGAATACCTTTTCCAAAGAGAGTAAAATTATTGAGGATCCATAAAACTTGAGGGAAATGTCAAGAACTAAATAAAATCAGGGGCTGGACCGGTGGCTCAGCGGTTTCAGTGCTTGCCTGGCAAGCATGAGGACCTGGGTTCAAACCCCAGCACCATGTACACAACTAAGTGTTGGAGCAACAACGGCCATGTGAAAAACTAAATAAAGTTGTTTCTTTCTCTGTCTCTCTCACTGTAACTCTCTCTTAAAAAAAAAAAAATCAGATGATGAAGAAAGAGATTTAAATTTAAGTAGAAAATGCAATTTCACAACTACGATTCATTTAAGCTGCTGGTAATTAAAGGCATATATAGTAACAAACACCACGTGGGGTTTGCAGGTGTGAATAAACTTTTAAAAATATGCAGGAATTGGGGCTGGAGTGGTGGCTAAGCAGTTATGGCTCTTGCCTGGCATGCGTGAGGACAAGGGTTTGAACTCCAGCACCACATACACAATGAAGTGTTGTAGCAATGATAAGCCATATGAAAAACTAAATAAAATTGATTTACTCTTTCTCTCATTGTCCCTCTTTCTTTAAAAAAATATTCAGGAAGAAATAATTTGAAATGGTTCCACATGCAACTAGGGAAAGTTGAGACTTTGAGTTCAATGCTTTATAACAATGAATATTCTAATAGCAATAATCATCCGGTGCAATAATTTCCTTTATATTGAATCATTTCACTTCAATTTGACAAGCACATATCTAGGCTCTAGACTAGGTAGTGTTATCAGTGCAAATAACAAAGAAATCATCTTAGACCTTTAAGAGGTCATGGTCTAATAAAAGACACAGGTTATGTTAATAATTGTCATTCTAGTATTTTTTTTTAAAGAACCCTCTATTAACTGCAGTGAATGTGCAAAAAGTTGTCGAAAGCAATGCACACATTTTTTCAAAATCTCCAACGTCTAGACCTTTGCCCTAAGCCCATTCTCTCATGGGATATTTAGTTGAGTCTACATGTAAGAAGGACAGTCTGACAGTGAAATGTCAGAGAGCAAAAAAAATGTCAGTCTCTGGGAACTGGCTGGAAAAGTGGTTGTATACAGCTTTTCTCATTTATGTAGGAACAATTATTTTTGTATTTAAAATTAACACATGCTTATTTTCAAAAGCACTAAATATTAAAAATAAAATACATAATTACATCCCATGTATTGCAAAAAGACTTTTTTTTTTTTTTTAAAGAGAGAGGGACAGTGAGAGAGGAGCGAGAGAGAGAAAGAGAAACAATTTTATTTAGTTTTTCTTCTGGCCTTTGTTGCTCCAACACTTAGTTGTGTATGTGGTGCTGGAGTTTGAACTCAATTCCTCACACATGCCAGGCAAGTACCATAACCACTGAGCCACTGCTCCAGCCGTTGCATACAGATGTTTAACAGACATTTTGAAAACTGAAAGAAGAATCATGTCATGATGTGTATGCATTTATCTTTGATAATTTAAAGGTTATATACTATGCTTTTTATTATATTATTGATTAACTTTGTTTTTCTTAGGTGAAAGACTATAATCATCTTATATTACTATCAAGAGTGAAAAGCACCAGATGTGGTGATGCACACCTATAAGCCCAGCAACTTGGGAGACTGAGGCAGGAGAATTGCAAGTTTGCAGCCAGCCTCAGCAACTTAGCAAAACAATTTTGCAAAACACTGTTTCAAATAAAAGATTTTAAAAAAGTGCTGGGGATGTGACTTGGTGGTTAAACACCTGTAGGTTTACTCCCTGGTACCAAAAGAAGAACAAAAAGGAATTGTTTGAATCCTCCTTATGTGAAATATTGGATTTTAAAACCTTTTATTTTTCCTATCACAGTATCACAATCATCCTAATTCCTGAGTTTTGTAACACAATTCTAAGTTTTTGACTAAGATTCAGATAAATTTTTTGTAGAATATATCTTCTTCTATAAAATGATTTGAGATTTGCTTTTGGTGTTGGAAGTAAAATTTTAATAGCTGTTTAAACTAAATGGATCCAGGCATTGTAGCCTGACTTTGAGACCAAAAAGTCTACATTCCTATTTTTATTTCAGTTTCTCATTCAGATGGAATATACCTCTTAAAATAAGGGTAGAGGGCCAAAATATTTTCAGAATCCTTACAAATCTGGGTCTATTTTTATGTTGATTTCACACTGCAAGAAGACAATCGTGCATGTGATAAAATTCTTATGTTACAATTTTACTTCTCAGAACTCTGCCAATATTTTGTCTTTAGCATTTAGTGTCACTGAGGAAAAGACTGAGGCCTGCCTGATTTTTTTATGGTTATGCGTTTAACCCACTTTTCTGCTTATAAATTTCCCCCTTTCTTTGCAGTTCTTGTAGATCAAGTGTTTGTCAGAATGTCATCTAATTTTTGTAAGAATGTGGTAAAACATATTGAATTGCATTTCCTAGTTTTTTTCCCCTTAAGTCTAGGAAAGAATTCATGCCTGAGTCTTGACTTTGTCCCATCATTCCATTTTCTTCACCAGGTATGCCAATTTTTCAGTGGATTCTTTATACTCTATCCCACACAATTATCATCTTTATTCTTAGCACTTTTTATTCATTAATGTCCTCTCTCCGTGTTCCTGAGAGGTTTTTAATCTTGTCCTCTTTGACTGCTGATGAGATTTTCTGAATTCTCAATTTTGGTTTTCCCCCATCAGTGCTGTTATTCTGGCTTCTACCATTACATTTAGTTTTTCTTGAATGCCTTTCTTATCTTACCCATTTCCCTTTTCCTCTCAGACTTCTATTCTCTGTTTTTCCTGTTTCATTTTTCCCCCATCCTGTTGAACTTGGCAGTCCATGACATCCCCGGTTCTGCTCTGGTTTTCATCGGCAGGATTCATTTCTTCTTTCGGTTGCTTGCCTCTCCATCCCTGGGGAGGAGAGATCTGTTTGACTCCAGAGCTGGGATTTTGGCAGTCAGGGCAGCAGCATATCAAGATGAAGGGGAGCTCTTTCCATCTCATGGCAAACTGGCAACCACTGGATGGCTCGATTGTATTTTATGATCCAATCCCATCTGCTGTAGAGTTAGAGAAGATCCTTTTTAAACTTCAGTAGTAGGGAAGTAAAAAATTACTTGATGTGGTGGATCACCACCTCCCCTTCCTCTCACATTTTCATCTGTATTTTATTTTTGTAAGTTTTGAAGAACCACTTTGGGGCCAATCACCTGATGCCATTTTTATTCTCCTTCATGAAAAAATTTTCTTGGGACTTCAGTGCTCTGAATTTTTATTGAGTAATGAGACCTTTTCCTATGACCAAACAGGTTGAAGTTCCACCATCAGATAGAGAGCACTTCCTGCAATCATCAGCAGTGACAATGATTAGAAATAAAGCCTAATGCCTACTTTACTGATTCATTTTCCTTAGAGGGGGCAAAACCCCAAACCAGGATAGAAATGATTCTGAGGTTACAAAAGCAGTTTGCTGACATTCAGTTGGGATCCCTTTTCTGGTTTGATTTACGAGTAGCCTGTCATCCTTAGAATCCCCGCTGTGCTAAAGTCACCAAATGGAGCAGTTGGTCTACTGATCTGGTGAGCTGAACCTACTACGAAAAGGCTTTGGTTTTTTTTTTTTTTCTTTCCTTAAAGAGAGAGGGACAGTGAGACAGAGAGAATCAATTTTATTTAGTTTTTCACGTGGCTTTCATTGCTCCAAAGACTTTGTTGTGTATGTAGTGCTGGGGTTCGAACTCGCGTACTTGTGCATGCCAGGCAAGCGCCCTAACTGCCAAGCCACTGCTCCAGTCACAATGCAACTGCTTTTAAGTGAGGGATTATAACCATTCTGGTCTACTACCTCATGGTTATCTCTCAGAGCTGAGGAAGTGAGGAAATTAAGCAATTTCGATAGAGGGATCATGGGCATTGGGTGGAGGGAGAAAAGAAATTTGAACTCTGCAGGCATTTACAGCTCAAATGATTTCAATGCCCATTCCTAAAACAAATAATTTCCTACCTTTAGAATCAGCACCTGGAGCATTCCCCTGGACAGAGGCAAACAGGTGGGGGCGTAGGTGTGTGGAGAGCAGCGCAGCCAGCCACATGGGAGCGTGGGGTAGTTCTTCCTCGGGGGTTCAATTCGCCTTCTTTTCACAGCTTCATTTTGTTTACCAAATCTAACTATCTTCTAACCTGATATGAAACATTACTGCTTTTCTCCCATTTTATTCTTTATTTTCTAAGAATTGATTTTTATATGTGCACAAATTAATGCATGGCTTTAAAAAGTAATTCTTTCTCCTTGCTTGCAGTGTCAACAGCATTAAACAGTGGCCCTACTCTGTCCTGACAGATGACCCAGCTGGTTAGTACTTGCTTCAGCTCCAGTTCTGAAGGGAGAAGATAAGGAGACCTAAAGGTTGCCAGTAAACAAAGGCTACTTGTGTTTTTTTGGTATTAAAGGGACTATTCCTTTTTCTAATAAGCTCTTGTTTTAATCCTCTAAACTTCTGATGAATTCATGACAAATTTTGGATGAACTTGTTTATTTACCGGTTATTAAAAATACCATGCCTAAATTCCCTTCAATAATCAAAGTATAAGTGTAGTTGTGGTCCCATCAATTTTTTTTTTTTTGAGACAGAGAGGGAGGGGGTGAGAGAGAATCAGTTTTATTTATTCATGTGTTTTCCTGATTCTCTGATAGTTGTGTGTGTGGTTCTGGGGTTTGAACCTGAGTACTTACGTATGCCAGGTGAGTACTCACGTATGTCAGGCAAGTACTCCAACCACTGAGCCACTGCTCCAGCTCAGTCCTATTGATTTTTAAAAACTAATTACATACAAACATTCAAATCATGAATTTTAATGTTCTACAACACATCAGGCACTATTCCAAGTACTGGGTATTGACCAATGAACAAAATAGATTTTTTCCTATTATAATTTAAATTTAAGATTTTTTTTTGCCATACTTTTGGCTCATATAAATTTGGCCCTAAAATATGAATTAGAAAAAACAGTGCAAATATTTTATCTTTTCTACTTAGTTCTCATCCAAAAAAAGCAAGTTTTTTTTTCTCCCCTCCCTCCCCCCACTTTTTTTTTCTTGTTCTGGATATGGAGCCAAGAGCCTCACACCTGCTAAACACAAATTCTAACACTACACTACACCCCCAGCTAAGGTTAGTTATTCTAAAGCTTGACCACCCAGAAGGGACAAAGCAGAGGATCTTTTGTCCAAGTTATGGCAAGGAAAGACTCAGGCCCTGAGCTGAGGTGGGAGGGAATATAGCTTTTTCAATCAGAAAATATTGTATTAGTTCCTCCAAATCTGGTTTCAGCTTTACAAATACTGAGCACCACTTATATGCATTCCCTGCTTCAGCACATGTTCCTGATGGATAAACCATCCGGGTAAGGGGTCTTTTCCTGTGAGTCTTGTTGGGCCAATGAGCTCTCTTCTTGGGAGAGACCAATGAGCAACTGGCTTCTGAGATGCCACAGGAGAACAGCAATGGCTCATTCTCAGAGCCTGATTTTTAATTGCCCACTTTTCCCCCTGCAAACAGGTAAAATACCATTAATCTTTAAAACCCTGCAATATAATTATATGTATCAAAAATCTAACTTTATCCTAGATCTGGGTACAGTTTTTTTTTTTGTTTGTTTGTTTTGCCAGAAAAATCTTGTTCTTATATTTCTGAAAGAATTAGGGAGAATTATTTCCTCCAGCAAGGTATTAAAGTATATTTAAAACAACAACAAAAACCAAAAATTAATCACCAAATAAAAAATAAACAAGAAACCCAATAACTGGTCAAAAGTGACTTGAAAGATGCCCTGTCCTTCCTGGTTGTACGTGGTGATCTTCTGGACAAAAATGAAGGTGAAGGGAGAGGGCAGAAGAGGAATTGCTCACCAGGAGCTTGGCAGACACTTGCTTTATGCCATGCTTGCTGAATGACTCCATGATGACTTGCCCTGCATCTTCCGCAGACATGATCAAGGGCTGTGCAGGACACTTCCAGGAATATTTGGGGTGAAGCAGGTCTTCTGTGACCTGGGGAAACTTCCTCTGTGAATGAAATCCAGTCCTTGATGCAACCCATTTCCCCCCCAAATCCTCATGAGGTTGGAACAAGTCAGGATATTTCTGTGAATTAAAATGGTCTAGATTCATAGGTTTCAACACTTGTTTTAGCAGTGGTATTCCTTCTGTAACTAGAGACGGCATATTTAAAAATAAGTAGAAATGCAGTTTCTTTGGTGGCCACAGAGCTGGAGACCCTGGAGCACAGGAGTCCTCACAGGGCACAGACTGAAAACAAATGAGTTAGGGGTCCCTGAAGGGCTAATTTTCCGAATAATGTGAACACATTGAAATATATTTAGTCTTTGCCCTGACTAGGCCTGATTTGGTCATTTGATCTCATTCTCATGATCTACTGATTACCTAATTAAATTCTGGATGATCTCTCATCCTGTATTCTTGGCTTTATAAAGAAGGGGAAAACTATCAATTTAGGCTCAGAAGAGATTGGTCACCACAAAAAAATGCCATTTTATAATTCGTTATTTATCTCCAACTTCACTTTTGGGTTTCAATTTTTCATGGCAAATGTATGGAAGATCAAAGTTCTTCCTGCATACAGAACTGCATACGGTTTATTGTTGATAATACTGTTGAGTATACTTAATTTCCTAACAGGGTAGGTCTTAGGTTAAATGTTTTTATGAAACTACTAGCTAGCTACGAAGTTTTCATGGATTTAATTATGGTGATGATTTCATAGGTGCATACTTATCTTCAAACTCATCAAATTATATACATTATGTATATGCAGATGTCTGCATATCCATAAAAGATGTTCTTAGGAAAAAAATTATTAGTGTAAGATCCACCATTAAAATGCCGTATCATGAAGGAATGAAACTTACAAATGGATTAAAGATTGGGATAGGAGTTTCTTTTGATAACTATCATTTCATTTCTTTCATAGAAGTTACTTCATTCATGGAGTTCCATTTGATAAATAGCTTGGGCTCTCTCACAAAGTCCAAGATACTGGCAATTGCTTTTTTAATTTCTTTCTTTCCTTCTCTTTCTTATTTCCTTCTCTTCCTCTCCTTTTTTTCTTTTGCATCAGCTTTTTTATTAGTGCATATTAATTGTACAGAATAGTGGCTGTCATTGTGTCATGTTATACGTGTGTACGTGTATGTGTAGTTTGATCAGTTTCACTCCCCGGTACCTCCCTTACTTTTCTCTCTTCCCTGTCTGAACCCCTTCCTCTAGCCCAGTGATGATCTTCCTACTTTCATCGCACTCCCTTTTTAATTTTTAACCCTGATTTTTCCCTCTAGGTTCCACATATGAGGCAAACATGATATATTTTTTTTTGAGTTTGACTTATCTTGCTCAAAATTATGGTTTCTGGTTTCACCCATTTCTCTGAAAAATGACATAATTTTTTTCTTTTTTATGGCTGACTAAAATTCCATTGTGCATATATGCCATATTTTCTTTATCCATTTATCTCGTGATGAACACCTAGACTGATTCCATATCTGACTATTGTGAATTGTGCTGTGATAAACATGTACATTCGTGTATCTCTGGGGTATGTTGACTTTAATTCTTTGGGATAAAATCCAAGAACTGGTGGATCATATGGTAGTTCTATTTTTAGCTTTTTGAGTAACACCATACTGATTTCCATCCTGGCTGTACTAATTTATGTTCCCAACAATAGTGTCCAAGAATTCCTTTTGTCTTGTGTCCTTGCCAGAATTTATTCCTATTTGTATTCTTGATGATTGCCATTCTAACCAGAGTGACATGAAATCTCAATGAAGTTTTGATTTGCACTTCCCTGATACATAAAGATGTTCAGCATTTTTTCACATTGTTATTGGCCATTTCTTCTCCTGGTCCTCGTCCTCTTCATCCTTGTCCTCATCCTCATTCCCCTCCCTTCTCTTCTTTCTCTTCCTCCTTCCTCTTCCTTGTTTTTGAGGAATGTCAGTTCACTCAGGTCATTTGCCCATTCATTGATTGGGATTGTTTTTTTTTAAAATATTGAGTTTTTTGAGTTCTTTATACATTCTGTATATTAATCTTCTGTTGGAAGATTAATTAATATTAATATTAATTATGAGATTCCATCTCATTCTGTAGGCTGTTTCTTTACTCTGTAGTTTCCGTTGCTGTGCATAAACTTTTTCATTTTATGTCATCCCATTTAGTGATTCTTACTCTTATTTCCTGAGTTATAAGGGTTCTATTCAGGAGGTCTTAGCCTGTTCCTATATTTTGAAGTATCTCCCCCATTTTTCTTCTAAGATTTGCAAAGTTTCTGTTTCTAGGTTTTTGATCCAATTGGAGTTGACTTTTGTATAGTGGGGGTGATAGGGATCTGGTTTATTTCTTCTATGTATGGATATCTAGTTTCCTCAGCAGCATTTGTCAAAGAGATTCTTTTCTTCAAAGTAGATTTTGTCTCCTTTATCAGATGATTTTGGCTGTGTAGATGTGTCTTTGTGACTTCTATTTTGTTCTATCAGTCTGTGTATGTGTTTTTTGATGAACAATTTTATTGAGATACAGTTTGCCACTTAAAGTACTGTTTACAGTTCAACGATTTTTAGTGCATCCACAGAGTTGTATAGCACATTTAATTTTAGACACTTTCATCACTTCTAAAGAAACCCCATTCCTGGGACTGGAGCGGTGGCTCTGCGGTTACAGCGCTTGCTGGGCATGCGTGAGTATGCGAGTTCAGCACCACATACACAACCAAGGCTCTGAGCAACGAAGGCCACGTGAAAGACTAAATAAAAATTGTTTCTCTCTCTCTCTCACAGACACACACACACTGTCCCTCTGTCTTTAAAGAAAGAAACCCCATTCCTTTCTGCTATTGTTCTCTTATAACTTACACAGTCCAAAGCAACCACTTACCTACTGTCTATCACTATGGATTTATCTATTCTTATCATTTCATATAGAAGGTATAATATGGCCTGTCTATCTTCTTTCACTTAGCATAATGTTTTTGAGATTTATCCATGTAGTAACATATCTCTACTTCTTCCGCTTTTTTGGCCAGATAATAATCCAGAGTATGAATTTAGTTTTATTTATCCTGATGGATTATTGGATATCCAGATTGTTTCTACTTTTTGACTATTATAAATAATGCTGCTATGAATATTTGTGTGCAGTGTATTTTTTATTTTTATTTATTTTTTTGAAGGAGGAGTAAAAGGGAGTAGGATTTATGTAAGGAGGGAGAGCAGAGACTCGCAAGGCAGAGGGGTACCTGGAAGCAGGACTCCTTGTGTGCAGTATGGACATTTATTTTTTCATTTCTGTTGGGTATATCCCTGGGAGAGAGTTGCTGGATCAAATGTTAAGTTTTATTCTTAATAATTTGAGGAATTTCCATTCCTGCCAGTAAAGTATGAGGGTTCCAATCTCTCACCAACAATTTTTATTATCTTTTTGATTACAGACATTCTAGTAGGTGTGAAAATGTATCACGTTGTGGTTTTAATTTTCATTTCCCTAACAACTACTGATATTGAACGTGTTCTTTGGAAAATGTCTATTCAGATCCTTTGCCCATTTTTAGATTGGCTTATTTTTCTTGTTATCACTGTTTTTCTTTTAATATTTTAGATACAATGTCTCTATCAGATATATAATTTGTAAACATTTTCTCCATTCTCTAGGTTGTTTTCATTTTCTTGTTAGTGTACTTTGAAATGGAAGTTTTTCATTTTTAAAAAATCCAACTTACATTTTGTCTATATATTTTTATTTTGTTGTTCATGCCTTTAGTGTCATTTAGTAAAAATCCATTGCCAAAACCAAGGTCATAAAGGTTTTCTCCTTTGTTCTTTTGTAAGAGGTTTATAGTTTGGGCTCAATGTTTAGACGTCCATTCGAAGTTAATTTGTTTGTTGTGTGTTGGCCCTTATTTTTGTTATTTTGTTCTTTCAACATGTAGGTCTTGAGAGATGACAAAATTAAATTTGTTTAGACAAATTGGCTGAATAATGTGGAAATATTAATAAACTGGCTATTGGTGCATTGGAGACGAGGGATATGCAGACAATAAGATTAATTAATTTTGTGTTTTTATGACATATTATGTGATCCACATAAAGCCTCCTTGATAATATTGTGGTCAAACAATATTCAGAATTTTATCTCCACTTTCTCCTTGCAAATGAACACTTCTTCCGTTTTACTTATGAATATTCATACCTTGTTTCCGTTCTTGCTATACAAGCCTTTTCAGTGTTGCTTACATAACCCAGCTTTTGTTCTCCATATTTTAATAAAATCTGCTTCCTCTGCAGGCGTACAGTTGTGCGCGTGCACACACACACACACACACACACACACACTACTACCTCTTCCCAATATGCTCATGTGTTTTCTGGCACAGATGTCCCTGCAATTCACCTTTTCCTTCCATCCACCTTTCAAGGGTTTCTCATCTAAGGTTTTTCACTTATTCTTACAGGCACATTTCAGCATGAGGGCAATCTGGATAATAAAAAAAATCACAATGGAAAAGAAGGGCAAGATAACACTATTTAGTCATTGCTTTGTGTTTTAGTATAAAAATGTAAGATTTAGCCACAGAGTAAGCATACTGCATAATTATCACATTGGGATGCTAAACACAGACGCTGCATTCACTCTGTGCACAGAGAGAGATCTGGTTCACTCTAAAAATGCAGGTTTTGCATTTTTTTCCCAGCAAAATAAGTGAGTGGGTGTGGAAGGAGACTGCCATTCTGACAATTATTTCAGAATACTAATGCCTACCCGAGACAGTGGCAACCTTGCATTGAAGTCTCCTCTGCACATTCTTGCAAGCAAAGATTCTTCACCTTCTTTAGATGGCAGCAGCCTAACAGGTCTTGTTGATTAATCAACAAATAAGTCTTTTGCATCTCTATGGAATAACTCTTTATCCAAGTGCTCAGGGAGAATCTGGCCTGGAAAACCAAAGCTATGTTCATGTCATAATTGGAGAGCAATTAAGTATCAGATTGTGTGATCCGGAATATAAGAGCTTTAGGAATACAGAGGAAGGAGGTCACTGTGCCTTGGTGGGGTGGAAGGGTGCCGAGAAACCTTTATGGAGCATGTGGGCTGGGACTGGACTGTAGAGAATGAAAACAATTTTAAAAAGGAATAAATAGGAAGGTTTACCCAGTGAGAGGGAGGAAGGACAGAAGCTGAGTCTAACATAGCAGTTATGGTGGACCAAGCACTGGGAAGATCTTATTATGATCTTATTTAGAGTATTTGACAATTCTGTGAGGTGGGTGTAATTAATCCTTTGAAGAGTTTTGTGACTTACTTATGATTTCATAGCTTCAAAGCAATAACATAGTGTTTGGATTGAAAGTTTGGAGTCTTTTCCGCGGAACACACCCTAAAAATGCAGTCCTGTGGCACAGGCACTGGAGTTCTTATCCCTTCTGTATGCATCAGCTCTAATCCCACCCTCTTGCTCCTTCTCTGACCTATCAGGAAACTCTGTGGTTGAGAATCACTATGTCAGATCATTGGATTCCAAACTTGCTGATCCTTAGCGTCATCTCATGTGTTAAAAAAAAAAAATGTATTCTGTTTCTAGCCTCCACTCCAGTCCTAATGAAACTGAATGCCCGGAAACAAGGTGCTTAGATTATTTCTGATTGTCCTCCAACATCTCACATAGTACATTGGATGAAGTCTGCATTAGTGCATATGTGTCAAAAGCACGAACAATAGTACATTATCTAAATAAGTTCTCAACCTACTGGTGTGATTGAATTCTTACCGCTTTGATTTGTTTGGTGTTACACCATGACCATCCTTGGCTTAACACAAAATAAATTGAAGTGAGGATCCATGGATTTCCCAGCCAGGAAGCTGCTGTGAACTCAAAGTGACTTGACCACGACCTGCAAAAAGAACACATGTCCTGTCATGACACTGGGGAGATGTACACACCAACTTGCCCCTCCAGGAAAACTTTGCTTATTTATTTATTTATTTATTTATTTATTTATTGTGTTGGATATTGAACCCAGGAGGGCTTAACCACTGAGCCACATCCTCAGTGCCTTGTTTAGTTTTTTGTTTTGACACAGGGTCTTGCTAAGTTGCTTAAGTCCTTGTGAAATTGTTGAGGCTGGCTTTGAACTTGTGTTCCTCCTGACTTAGCCTTCCAAGCTGCTGGGATTACAGACGTGCATGACTGTACTTGGCTCAAATCTGGCTATGTTATCTAAATCTAAAACATTGTGTAAAGACCAGCCTTGGCTGTTTCTCTCTTTCTGGAGTTAAAATCATTGCTGTCTTTTTTTTTTTTAACCCTCTTTTATGTTTTCCTATGTAACAGAAAAGTGATGAATAGATCCTTGCTGACTCTCCAAAAGCGGCCCAAATCAACTGTAGCTGCTGAGTGGAATGGGGTGGAAGATGGAGGTAGGCAAGTGAACTTACTCAATTATTATTAATTCTGTTTGCAATCTGATTTAATGTCAAGTTGTAGACGTGCTCTTGGTGGGTGGTGTTCATCAGGATGATTTAAAGCATTGCTTGATTTGGTTCCAAATTGAAGTGCTTGATAAAGTGGTTCCGTGATTTTTCTATCTCATTCTTTTTGCATCCATCCACTTCAGTCTGCTGCTAAAGCATCATCTGGATCTCATATATAGATGGGTGATTGGAACTGTGTGACAATATGATTAGAAATAGTGGAGTCCTGTAAATTTAAGAGTGCTTCAGTCTTAGACATAATTATTAGTGTAATAAAAACAGGAGAAATCTAGTTGAGGTTCACCTCCTTTTAGTATCCAGGGGATTTGAGATGGTATTTTAGCCTTAGTTCATTTTTCCCTTCTGCATTTATTATTCCATTATTATAAAATGTCACTTTGCCTATAAAATATTTTGTCTTGTTGTCAAGTTTTATTTGGTTCAGCTTTTAAGTCAGGAGCTTCTGGCTGAACACTCACTCCTGTTTGTGCCAAAGGAATTTTCCAAGCAGTAATATTTTTGTAAATCCAAAAATTACTTTTAAGGTAGTTTGTGAACAAACATTCACCTAAAAGCAAAACAAAACAAAACACCAAAATACAAAATCAATGAAACCTCCAAAGCTGTAATATGCAAAAGACACAAACACAATTTAACTCAAGGCTGTTTGGGACATCCTTTATGATTCCAAATGAAAGCAAAAAAATTGCCATTAGGATTGATTTGGGCAGAAAGAAAAAAAGGCAGACCATCCTGACGGTCACTGGGGAAAACAGCAAACTATTTGAAGCACAAGGAAAAAAAGTTTCTGGAAAGCTTTGACAAGCATGAGATGATTCAGTTTTGCTACACTACCCGGGCCTGCTCCATGTCCCCACCCACCATTGCAATTTCACTGACCTTTTCCTTACCGTTCATCTTTCAAAACTGCCATCCACCTTTTCAGCTGCTTCTCTGGCTGTGAAACACCAGCCATCCTGGTAGAGGCTCCAATTGTTGTCTTTTCCTCCTACAGCTTCTTTCTAAATAGAAACTCTTCATTAAATTAATTCTCCCCATATATTTTGATGAGCAGGAGCCATTTGCCAGGAACACATCCTGTCCCTTAGTGTTTAAAAGGGGAACAAAAATAAAATACTGACTGTCTTCAGACAAGGAGCAGGTTCTGTAGAAACAATCCAGTAAAAGCCCTGGCTAATGGATGCTTTCAAAGCTCTTGCTTACCAAATGTTTGTATGGCCACACAAATTTAGTGTTCTTACTACAATCTGCTAGAGTGTTTTTAACCATAAAATAAGACTTCTTTATTGCTAGTATTTACTGTGCATCTTTTATGTGTATAAGAATAAGTATGAATTATTTTTTAAGAAAGGAAACAATTCGTACATAAATGCAATTTTCAAGTGTCTGCTAGTAGACAGTGTAGTTTGCCGTTAACTCCAAGGACATAAATGCTTCAGATAAAAGTGTAGTAAGTTAACATATTTTGTTTACTTTCATGGAAGAGTTTTTTTTTAACCCACTTTTTTATTGGCACATTATAGTTGTACATACTGATGGGGTTTGTTGTTATATATTTGTACCTGCGCACAATATACAATATAACAATATCATTTGGCCAATATCACCCTCAGCACTTCCCCTCTCCCCACCTCCCACCTCTTGGACCCTTTTCTCTTCTGATATCCCATTGATTTTCATGAGAATCGTCCCCATTTTTCTTTTCCTTTTTCTTCTCTAGCTTCTGTGTATAAGAAAGCACACAACTCTTAACCTTTTGAGTTTGACTTATTTCCTGTAACATAATAGTCTCTAGTTCCATCCATTCTCCTGCAAATCGTGGATTGTGTTTTACTTCAAGGAGGCTTTGACTTTGCTAAACTTGTGGTGGTTGGAATTCCTGCCTTTATCAACGTTTTGGACCACCCATCAAAGTTTCTCACAATGACCACTGTCAGCTTCCAATAAAGACAACAGATGAGGACCAATGATTTATGGAGGGGCTCACAATGATCTGCATGTAGTTAATGGATACTCTCCATTTAATGCTTCCAAGGACATTGAATTGGTCTTCATGCCTGAATAACAGTATTTTTTTTTAAATTTTATTGAGGAGTTGTGTTGTTGTACAATCATAAATGCATATATAGTAACAATATGATATGCCCCTGTCCTAATCCGGAATCACGCCCATATCACTCACACCCCAGTCTCTTGTCTCTTTTATATTTCTCCCCTATAACAGATATATATATATATATATATATATATATATATATATATATACACAAACACATATGATCATGCAGGTTCCAGAATTAAATTATTATATAAGTATTAGTATTATTTGGCTTCTCAGGGGAGTAAAGAATAAGCTACATTGTTGACTCCCCCCACATCTCTCCCTAACCTCTTTCCTCACTCCCTCCTTTTTTCACACCCTCACATATATCTATCATTCCTCTAGATTACGTGTTGCTCAGACTTTGGTGAGTCTAGTACATGAGCTTGACCTTTCACCCTGGGTTTTGCTCTAGCCTCCACAAATGAGGAAAAACATTTGACCCTTGAGTCTCTGGGTTTGGCTAATTTCACTCAGCATAATTTCTTACATTGCCATCCATTTAACTTCAAATGCCATAATATAATGTCAAAAATTAATATACATATATATGTTCATTTCAAATCATAAATGGGGGTTTACAGAGGAGACATGAGTTCAGGGAATGGATGACAGTGGGTAAATCCTGGACTAGGATCAACCTTAACTTACTATCTCAGTTATGCCAATATTCATGCATGCATGAATACATAACAACAATTCTTTCCAAAATGTAAGACTACATCAAAAAATAAAAAATAAAGTACATTGCAGCTACAAAAAATGCAATAATATCATTGTTCTAATAGCTGAGTTAAATGTATATACATATACATACACACACATACACACACACACCCCATAGCTTTTAGATCCATTCATCCAGCGATGGGTATTTGGATTGATTCCATAATTTAGCTATTGTAAATGGCATTTTAAATTTCAATTTTCTTTCACCAAGAGACGAGTTGGAAAGGAAAAGATTTACCATTCTGGCAGGAATTGGCCCTGATCATGGTCCAACCTAGGGTGGGACCCTCACTCTCACCCTAACCCTGTATGAATGAAGGCTAATGCAAAGGAAGGAACCCATGGAGAAGGAAAAATCAAACGTGAGATTTCTATAGTTTTGGTTAACTTACAATAAAACTTTGATGCAGCATCAGTCAACTTGTCAGTGAAAAGCACGAAAATATGAGGATTTGGGTTTAGAAACCATTTACTTGGTTATCACCAATACCCACAGTCGACCCTTTGGTTTGTGTAGTGGAAACTAAGAAAAGAAAGTAAAGAAATGCAGTGCCAGGTGAAGGAAGGGGAGAGCCTGAGAGGACTTTAATGACATGAAAAATAGCTCATGTGCAAAATAAGGTCCCATGCACTACTGCTCAATGAGTCTGCTCCTCTACTTACATCTTTCTCTAATATGCAAGCCTTTGAGACATGGAGGGAAGGTGAAGAAAAGGGATTCTGCCTTTTGCAGATGATCACAGCCAGAAGAAAAAATGGTAGGTCTACAGATGAGTTCAGTCACCAATAGGCAGCTGACATCCCCAGCTCAGTCAGCCCCCTTAATGGCAATTTGCAAGGTGGTTTTTGTACCAGGTCCAATTGTACTGATAAATAGTGGATCTGGTGAAAACCTCCTGGCAAGGAACCTGTAGTAATTGAATAGATCTCCAGGCTGGATGCCATCTGGGAACACAGCCCCAGATGCTTGCTTGGCAGGGTCACTGGGCTACTCACCCTGTCAGCAGGGCCCCTGCTCTCTGAACTGAAGGAGGTACTCACTTTGAAGCAGTCTTATTTCCCCATTTCCCTGGAACAATTGCATTTAGCCTTTGGTGTTCCTATGAATCTATAGAGATGACTCATTCCAATTCTCCCATGCATAGAATAGACTGATTTAACATGGATTTTCCTTTCTGTCTCAATAGAATGGGTTTCCTGAATGAATCACCTTGATTGTGGTTTTATCCTGGGTCACTTAGCCATGTTGTAAACAATCTTTACAGGCGGGAGATAAATCTTCTGCCTTTTTGATTCACCACTCTGCAAACCAAAAACCTTAGGCTTATTTAGCTATTTATTTGCAGTGTTGTGAACAGGGCTTTTGGTAGGGTGACAGCAGAAGATAAATGGGTGGATTCAGGGCAGTCTATGAAATGACTTGTGTGAGATTTCCTTGTACCTTCATTTTTCTTCCCAAATTCTGTACAGAACTTCCACATTCATGCTATGTGAATGGCTCTATCTTTTCAAAGTTTACCTTTCTCATAATACTTCCTTTAACAGATTCCTCTGAATAGAGACTAGAGAGGAGATCCTTTATTTGACACAGAATTTCTGGTCAGTTTGGACTGAAGGGAGTTCCAAGAACTTCCAAGATTGGTCTCATTAATGAAGCAAAGTGATTGAATTCTCTGAGTTTCTCCCCTCTTCCTCAGGGAAAGACAAATGCAAAGATTGCATCCAGGTAGGTGCCTTCAGAGAAAAATCTTTTAAGATTTTCCTGTTCCAGTGCTTCAATTAAGTGTCATTTCGGAAATGATCCCTAGTTACTCAAGGTGTTTTGCAGAAAGTAGATTTCTTGGGTGACCACGTGAATGTTCTGCCTGATGACAAAGCACCTGTATGTTCTTGGGGCTCTGCTTTTGCACAGCAGCACAAGGATGCTTTGAGTTTTTCCTCTTTTGCATGCACCCATCCTGGAACCCAGCATTCCTGTGATCTGTCCCTGACAGGATTTGGCACTGACTCCTATCAGTATCCATAGCAGCCCCCAGACAAGGAGCACAGCCAATTCCTTCCCAAATGCTGTAGATCTCATTCTGTTACCTGACAAGTTCATCTTAATCAGTAGATTAGTGCCATCAGAGCCATTTGTGAGTCTTCAGCAGGTTGATTTCAGCTTTTAATGAGACTTCTCATAGGCAGCATGGCCCTCAGATAGATCCCTAGAGGAAGGCGAGGGGCTGAACCTCTGACACCGGTTTATGGATATGGTCTGTTAGAGAATAATGCCCCCATCACAGATGAATCCTTCTTCAAATCGATGGTGAATTCCCCAAGAGTAAACTTGATTGGTTGTTAAGTTACCAAGTGCAAAACTCAAAAGTTCATTCTTCTTGGCAAGATGAAAATTGACGATAGTTTAAACTGGAAACTGGCAATATTTTTTTGTGGCAAGGGAGATAATAGGCATCAAACTGCCAGATGTGTGCTTAGGATTTGGAATTATGGTCTGTTATTTGCTTTAAAAATGCATACAAACGACTGTAAAGCATACACCTCCTTGCTTCACGAAAAGAAAATGTCCCAGTAAAAACCATTTCAGGACATGTTGAACTCTATTCCCACACAGTGAAAGGTTCTGTGCAGAGTGGTAGGTTATTCTGGAAGGGGGGCTTTAAAATACAAGGCACTTTCAAATAATCTTCATTACCCCAAATAGGTGTTCTTGGCTAATGGAGAAATTGCAGCCATCTTTTGTTGAACCCAATCCTCTAGATATTTTGAACACTATGCTGACTGAATAAAGCTTAGGAAGAAGGGAAAAGCTCAGTTTATTAAAACTTGTGTACCTAGGTGTGTTAGCAAAATGTGGTTGACATTTATTTATCCCATAGGAGTTAAGGGCTTGAGTCCTGAATTCAGAAAGGTCAAGTTTAAGTTCCAGCTTCCCCTTACCAAGATATTGACTTTGAGCAAGTTTCTTGACTGCTGTAAAGCTAATTTCTTATATACAATATGGGGACATCAAAACATCTGAGAAATAAATGTTTGATTATTAGGAGCACGTAGGTTTACAGTAAATGATTAATAAATGTTAGAAATTGCTGTAAATAATTATCTCTCATTAGAGTATTCTGAAAAATAATTGTTATTCAATTTAGCTTCCTAGGTATATTTTCAGTATAGGTCCAGATAATTTTTAAAATATCTTCTAGCCCTGTGAAACAATGAAAAAGCTATTGCAAGAGAGTGACGGCTTATTATGCTTGGAACATTATTTTGACTTCCATTATAGTTATTATTTTAAAATACCAATTGCTCAATATCCTGTAATACACTATAAATCATTGTGTAGCTTTCAGATTATTAATTGTTTGTTGATAGATTACTTGCAACATGAAACAGTCTAAAATTGGATCAAAAAGAGTGGCAGTATTTTAAATTACATAATTAATCTAACCCAGGACCAAATGATTGGTGTCAAATTGATATAAATAGTTTCATCATTACCTGGACATTAATTTCTTCAAAACTATAACAGACACCATTGGCATACCTGTAACAAACATTTGAGCAAATACATATAAAGGAACATTAATTGGTTTTGGAAAATTTTTATTTGGTGTATAAAGCGAATCTGTTGCCATGGTTGCTTGTGTCTTGGTTTTTAATTGTAGGTTATCTTTTCCTAGTGGTTGAAGACCAGTTTAGTGATCTCTGTCAAATCAATTCTTTTCAGCATCAGTGTTATTTTAACTGATAATTCACTGATAAATCTCTGACCGTTGCATGTAAATAATTTCAAATTTAGAACTTACAGTGGATGGAAGCTTTGCATGGTCTCCCTAAAACATGTTTGTGCTTCTTTTTAAACTGACCATTATATTCCTAATTATGATGGTGCAAATTAGTGGAATGAGAAAAAAGATGATTTGTGTGAAAGCTTTTATGTGAAGAGTTATCAGCAAAGAGCACTCACAAGTGAAAGAAACCCTAACGGAGGCATTTGGAGGTTTTGTTGCCAAATAATCAGATAATATAACATTTTATAAACAGAGGAGAGTGCTGTGATCCAGCACAGAAGGTAGGCCTCTCTGATTGGAAACACTTCTTTTTGGGGTTAGAGTTCAAAGGTAACACTTCCTGAATGACTCTTGGTTTCTTACACTGAGCCCCAACCCACTTGAATGCTATTTTGTTGTTGTTGTTGCTGCTGTTCATTGGCAGGTGTAATGTCTAAGATCAAAAAGAAAAAGCAAGACTTTCCAATATGCCTGAGACATTGGTTGTCAGTCTTATACTGAGACCCAACCCAAGTGAACTGCAGTGCCAGGAGGAGGGACTTGTGTTGAGGACACCAAAGCAGAACTCCGGGACCCAAACCCAATCCTCTGGATCCAGTTGTCAGGACCAAAGTGGACCCATGTTTTCTTTGCTTTCCTTTTTTGTTAGGGGCTTAATGGGGCAGGACGAAGTCACTGCTTTGGAATTTCCATGAATTGTGTTTTCACAAAAATGTCAGAAAACATTTGTTTCCATTTTGATTATTTTAATGAGTTCTCAGACAGAAGAAATCCTTAGCCAACAGGCGGATTTTCTAGGTAAAGCAGATTAGCTGATCAATACAGGAAAAGGACAGTTGTTAGAAGAAAATATAGGTAATGTTGATTTGATCTGTGGATATGAACTGACTTTCTGAGCTTGAAAGCAGTGGAAGAGGATCACAAGAGAAACATCAATATATTTGACTGCCTAGGAATGAAGGAATCTTGCATGTTCAAAACACAAATGCAATTAAATGTCAGATAGGAACAATATTTAGCCATTAATAGGCATGTAGGATGAATGTTTTTAATATTTAACAAATTCATATAATAAGAGTCTCTAAATAGCAAGTGATAGAAACAGATGTTTCACACTGGAAGAAACGAATCAGGCTAATAAATGAGTCAGGAAGGCACAGAGAGTAGCTAATATGAAAATAATGAACTTGAAAACAACTATGAGATACCATTTTTGTTTCGTCAAATTAGCAAAAAAATCAAAATAGTAGCTATGTTATTGCCTTTCGATGCTGGGAAAGGTTGCCACAGTACAAAGACGACTCAGGTTCTGAAAGTAGATCATCCATTTCCACAGCCTGGTTGTATGATCTTGGGTGAAATTCAGGTAACTTGTTTTCGCCTCAGTTTCTCAACTGTAAAATGGGTATAAAGAGTACCTACTTTGTATTGCTATGGATAAAGTTAAATGATCTAACAAACAAAGCATTTAGCATTGGTGCCTGGCATACAATACATCAAAAAATAAAAAAGAAAAAAGAATGTAGTTGACACTATCACAGTCTCATGTCCTACTTGTATAACCATAATCTACAAACTGTAGTAAGCTAGAAGACAATATAGCAATACTTAATCAAAAGCCTTAAAAATGAAGTCGATTTCTGGGAAATGATTCCAAAAAGGATCACAGACATGATGTACACAAACAGGTTGCATAGTGATGGCTATAAAGGTAAAATATTCTAAATAATTTAAATATTCAACAATAGAGAAATGACTTTCATTTGATTATAGGGCATGGCTATGAGAAAAACAACTTGGCTATGAAAATTATGCTTTTTAAAGAGGTCTTAATGATATGGATTATACTAAAAGAAATAGTGTTAAATTCGAAAAGCAGTATATGAGGAGCCAGGCACATGCCTGTAAACCAGCTACTCAGGAGGCAGGAGCAGGAGGATCACAAGTTGAAGGACAGCCCCAGCAAGGTAGTGAGAGCCTAAGCAACTTCATGAGATCCTGGAGATGTGGTTTAGGGTAAACCATACCTGGGTTCAATCCCTGATACCAAAAAAAAAAAAAGGCAGAATATGAAATTGCATGTGTATCTCAATTATGTGGACCTAGACATAAATTGAAGATATAAACATGAAAAAATATGAAATAAATAGCTGATATTTCAATAGCTGTTACTTCTGGGCAGTGGGATTATGGGTATTTAAAAATGTGTTTTTCTGCCCTTGCTTTTTCAATAGTGAACCTGTCTGTCTTATTTTCTACAATGAAACTGAAACTTAAATTCAGGAAAGATTTGAGAAGGCACACTTGTAATGTCTCATTTGCTCCTCACGAAATTTAAAATATGTTTTCAACGATACATGAGAGGGAGCAGAAGTAGAGAAATCCGTAGGAGACACATATAAAATGCCTTTGTCTGAATTATCCTTGCACATGCTAAACTTAATCCCCACCCACAAGTGAGTTTCTGTTTGTGACTCTGGTCCCTCTTACTGTAGGTCTACACTGTGCCAGGCATGAGGTCATGCTCCGAGGATGAGTATTTAGTAAATCCAGACAAAAGCAGTTTCAACAAATAAACTCAGGTCTCCATGTATTTAGAAATTTAAGTATTTACTGGAGTCATTCTCCCAATTAAAAAAATATAAAATGCCATTTCTTCTTGTTTATTGGAAGGAATGATTTCTAAGATCAGAAAAAGAAAGCATGGCTTTCCAATGTGTGTGAGATGTTGGCGTTGTAGACTTGGCTGGAGGAAATATTTAGCATGGGTTTTAGCGAGGGAATCGAAGTTTGGGAACCCAGTGTGGCCAGCTGGGCTGCAGGTCACAGAGAAGGCCACTGTTTGCTCCTGGAAACTGTTGCCTTTGTTCACCACTCCTCCACCCTGTCCCAGAGAGAGCAGACAAACGGTTACAGTGCAGGGGTACTGTTTCTTAGCAGAATACCATCATTCCTTTTTTGCTGGTATTTCTACCACTTTATGACCTTGGTAAAAATAATTAAGCAATAAAAATAACTCAAGGAGAACAGACTCCAATGTGGAAAAGGCTTCTCCCAAAATGAAGAAAGAGCCATTTCGTCATTTTAACCATATTAAAATACATCTTCACATATGTACATTTATACACACACACACACACACCCATGCAAACAGTAGCCTCCTTAATCTGCAATTTCACTTTTCAAGCTTTCAGGTATCTGCGGTCAATTGTGGTCTGAAAATTCCAGAAACAATTTATAAGCTCTAAATAACTTTGATTACTGTGTATTGTTATAATTGTTCTACTTTATTAGTCATTGTTGTTAATCACTACTGTGCTGAGTTTATAAATTAAGCTTTATCGTGGGTATGTATGTGCAATAAAACACATAGCGTATGTAGGGTTTGGTACTGTCCTGAGTTTCAGGAATCCACTGGGGGTCTTGGAATATATCCCCTGTGGATAAGGAAGGACTAATGTACACACACACACACACATGCACACATATCATAATTTACAATGACATCTCTGAAACACATTCAGAAATTTTTGTTAAGATGGAAAATATACAGTTATTAGTGCATGAAAAATAAATTACTTGTGATTTATGTAACTTGAGGGGTCCACAAATCTTTTCTATAAATGTTATGATTATAGCCCCAAGTGAGATTAGAAAGATTTGTTTGAAATAACACTTCGACTACCCACGATTCAACCACCTGCAGTTCCACCTTTTGGGAAAATAATCAGGAATGAGAAAATAATTATAAAGCTGAGTCAGACAGGGCACTGCAAAGTACCTGCCTCTGTACTGCCCAGCCCCAGTTTTCTTCTTGTTCCCCTTCCCTTCACCTCTTCCTGTCCCTTCCCACTCCTCTCTCTATCCCTTTCTTTCCTTCCTCTTCCCCCCTCCTCTTCTGGTCCAGGGATCGAACCCAGGGGCTCTACACTCATTTCTAACAGACAGATGACTGTCAACCTTCCAAGTCCTCAGAAATAGAAGGGCACTCCTGAAGACTTTGTGTGTTAATAGCATCCTGAAATAACAATTGGAAGTAAAAAAGAGAAAAAGAAAAGAAGCAGGAAATAAAGGAAAGAAGAAAACCATACAACATAGTCGCGCCAGTTCAAAGAGCAAAACTGTCTCGGCCTATGTGCTGTAGATGCCAACGGACCTTTAGCACTTCCATGGGTCTGGAAGACTTCGTTACCTTCAAACACTGGGTGAGGATACATTTTCACACTGATTGTGCCAAGTCTTTTTTTTTTTTTTTTTTTCGCTAAAGAGAGGGACAGTGAGAGAGACAGAGAAAGAGAGAAACAACTTTATTTAGTTTTTCTCATGGCCCTCGATGCTCCAACACTTAGTTGTGTATGTGGTGCTGGGGTTTGAACCCAGGTCTTCGGGCTTGCAGAGCAAGCACCAAAACCGCTGAGCCACCGCTCCAGCCCAGATTGCACCAAGTCTTAATGAAATGGTCAACTTACCTCTTCACTCACTTAAAATTAGAGTGTGAGAAATAGGTTTTAGAAAACTGCACACTAAAATATATTTCTTTGAAAAAATAGGTTTAAAGAAGCAAGCTTTGACTTTACCAAAAAATATCTGCTTAAAAATTATAGAAACTGATTTCCAGGGATTTGAGAGTCATGCTCACAAACACATGCACATACATACATGCATGCATCTATGCACATGCCCATATGCCTGTACCACAGTTAGTTCCATTTCCTAGTTTGTGAATCAAAGTAGGAAAAAAATAGATTTAGTTTTTAAAAAAAGTTTCTTCAAAACATCCACAGGGAATAAGCAATGAATTTCTTTAAACTCCAGAGATCAATGTAATTACTTCAAAAGACAGATCAATGTGGTTCAACATTTGAATATCTAACATAAATACCTCCCATTCCTCCCAGAAGAGGTTCATTTTCATTCCATTCTGTAAAATACATTCTCCCCATTCTGCAAAGCTGAAACCACTTTCCAAATATTTTATTAAATATAGGGTTGAAACTGGCCCTTTGAATTTTCTTGGATTCATAATAATTTAGCAAAAGTTCATTAGGAGATCATAGTGAAATCTATGACCTCTGACCCCTTTCAAGATACAAGCTACAATAAGGTGGGGAAAAAAGACATCAGGAACATATGCATCAAAGGGAATTTCTTGCTTACAAACAGATTTAGAGCAATCTGAATTAAATTCTCTGAGTTTTGCATAAAAATCAAATTGACTACACATTAGGAAAACAGATGGGGTACCCTAATTTTTTATTTTTTATTTTTGAACAAGCATACAAATTTTTAACAAAATAGTATAAAATGTGTATAGTTTCTGGATACTAGATTTATCCCCAGGAGTGCCCCCCAATTTCCTGCCCGTATCCCTCCTTTCCCTAACCAACAATATCTCTAAAAAAGTATTAGAGATACTTTACACCTTATCTGGATTTAGCACATGATAATAAACCACCTTTCTAAATGGCCAGGGTTTAGCTCCAACCTCCACAGATGAGTGGAAACATTCCGACTCTTGGTTCTCTGGGTTAAGCTGATATTATTAAGCATAATTTCTTCCATAGCCATCCATTTACCTTCAAAGGCTGCAATATCATTGTTTCTAATTACTGTGTAAAATTCCATGGTATAAATGTACCACAGTTTTTGGATCCATTCATCCAGTGAGGGACATCTGGGTTGTTTCCATAGTCTAGCAATAGTAAATTGAGCTGCTATGAACATAGATATTGCTATGTCACTGTAATGTGCTGATTCTAAGTCCCCTGGAAAGATACCCAGGAGTGGAATAGAAGGGTCGTATGGTGGGCTCATCCCTAGTTTTTTGAGGATTCTCCACACTGCTTTCCAGAGGGGCTGTACCAGTCTGCAGCTCCACCAACAGGGTGTTAGTGTGCCTATCTCTCCACAGCCCCACCAGCATCTATTATTGTTGATTTTCTTCATTTTTGCCATTCTGACTGGCATAAGATGATATCTTAATGTGGTTTTCATTTGCATTTCTCTGATTACTAGAAATTTAGAGCACTTTCTCATGTATTCATTGGTTTGATCAATGTCCTCTAGTGAGAAGTTTCTATTTAGCTCTTTGGCCCATTTATTATTTGGGCTGTTAGTATTTTTGTAGTTGACATTTTTGAGGATTTTGTAGATTCTTGATATGAGACCCCTATCAGAGGAATCATAGCCCATGATTCTCTCCATTTCTGTAGGAAACCTCTTGACTCTCATGATTGTTTCCTTGGAACCTGGGGTTCCCTACTTCATCCCACCATTCTGGTGCATGCTGGAAGTGGTGTGGGCAATGTGGACAATCTTCATAGCCACTTCTGGCTTCTTTAAGAAGCCCTGGGTATTTGAACAAGGGTTTCCTTCTCTTTACATCTTTACATGTTTTTAATCAAACATATTGGAATTCTGATATAAAATAGTTGCTATTTTTTAATGTTTAAAATTGTACTTCTCTTTTGACCTCGTGGAAATGAACTCCTTCATCCATTTTATAGTACGCCACCTAGTGTAAAGCGAGGTAACTGCAGGTTCTTTTGAAAGTGCCAAATGATTTGAACGCTTCTATCATTCTAGGGAGATTTGGCAATCAGACTTTTTTTCTGTTCGATATTCGAGGAGATATGGACTATCTTTAATCCATCCAAGGCCCCTTTAAATCCTGAGCATTTAGAAAAATGTATATAATCAAAGGTTTAAAGTATTGTTGCTGGAACAAATATTTTGTGCAGGGTAAATTTCTTCAACTTTGAGATTGGCATTTCACCTTTTTTGATATGTGTATATTTTATAGTACATTGGGTATGCTTATATAGATAGTATATTTACAATTTTAGGTATAATGTAGTTGTGCTTATTTTGTGGGACTCGAGGCAGCGGTGTTAATATTGTGAATTACCACCATGGTTTATAGCTGACTCTTTGCATTTGTGATAAAATGTTGACCAGAGAGATAGTTTGCTCCTTGCTTGGTTAATATTATAACAACTGACTTCCACATTGCTCCTTCTCTTGAGTGACACCAGGTTGGGTAATGTAGCACAATGTGGTTTTAAACATAGGCTGTCTTTGTAAGTAAGGGACTCGGGGAAATGACTGCTTTAAAAGCATACTTGACAAATGACACCAGATTTTAAAAAAATCTTAATTTTATGCTGAACATGAAGCCATAAACATAAATAGATCGTGCATCATTTCCTGTGCTAAGACTTCATGAATAAAATAGGAGAAGCCAAACTCTGTCCTTGTTCCACCCAAAATTGTAAATTAGGAGTGCATTTTTTTTTTCAGGGCTGAGGACCGAACTCATGCTAGGCAAGTGCTCTGCCACTGAGCTATATCCCCAACCCCTAGGAGTGCATTTTGATATACACTCAAAATGATGCTCTAATTGTTAAAAAACCAACTTCATTGGAATAAGTGATAGAGGTCATACTATAATATATCTGTATGACAAATATAATACTATAAATCAATTTGATACTATAAAGAAAGAGAAGCGCCCCTTTTCTTTTTATTTATGAGATGTTATCATCTTTATTTCAAGTTGTCTTAATTAACTGCTGCCCATAAGTGTGACTGTTGTCACAGATGGGTGCCATTCAAAACAGCTAGCATTCCATTTATTCATGTCCCAAAAGGAAAAAAAAAACATTATTCATTGAATTAAAAGGACTGTCTGTGATACCAGAGTGCTTCGAGGTGGAAAAAAGGATGGATAAACCCCTGTAGAGTACTACTCAGAATGTGTCTGCTGCCTCTGGTAATGGCACAGCAAGAATGTGGCCCCCTCCAGCAGGAAGTGCCCTTCACCATGCATGCCATGGCATCTAAGCGTGACTGGTTTGCCACCCTGCCTAAAGGGCTGACTGCAATACCTCAAGCAGCATTTTTCAAGATGTGTGTCCACAGAACTCTGCCTACTCTGGAACAGAGCAGGAGAACGTGATGAAATCATGTCTTGGTCTTGTAACTCCTAGAACAACTGTGTTCAATAATATCAGCAATGCTGCTTAATCTCATTACCCTTGGAGGACACTCCCCCTTTTTTTCCTTTTCTTTTCTTTTTCTTTTATCAGGGCTGAGGACT
>PVKS010023397.1:0-32444 GCA_004027875.1 Aplodontia rufa
TTTTTTTTTTTTTAATCATTCTACATTTACTCAAATAGGATTGATTGAAATGGAGGAAGTACCTTGCACTTCTGACTTTTAGTAAACTTTTAGTTTACTAAAACCTGTCAAAGGACTATAAAATTCAGTTTGGCTTAGAATTTTTCTATGAAGAAAACAATGGTACATTGACTATATGATGTTGGGAATCACATTTAATTATTTTAGACAGCATGAAAACTACCATTGTGGTGTCTATAACTCTAAATTGAAGTGCACATTTATAGGTAAATGGTTTTCATCTATGAAGACTATAATTATGTATTTATACACTGTAGCCTAACATTTGTAACAACTCCACCCATTTGAATTCTCTTAGCAAGTTTTCAAGTTCTGAAGGAACTGAAAACCTAACATGTCAGTTTCTGTATCTGTCAAGGCAGATAAACCTACAGACATTGATCTAGTTAATCATTGCACTTGGTAAAATTGGAAGATCAAGGGCTGGAGTGGTTGCTCAGTGGTTACAAAGCTTGCCTGGCATGCTTCAGGATGCAAGTTCGAACCCCAGCACCACACAACAAAGTGTCCAAGCAACGAAAGTCACATGAAAAACTAAATAAAATTGATTCTCTCTCTCTCTCTCTCTCTTTCTCTCTCTCTCTTTCACTGTCCCTATCTCTTATCACATTGGCAGAAGGATTTAAAATTATTCTGCTGATCATTTGAGTTTGATCATTTTGCCTTGGGCCCACTCTTTGCACATCTTTTCTAGTTGAATCACCATGCCAACTTTAAGATACAAGTATTATGATCCCCTTTTGATAAGTGTGGAAATGGAGGCCCAAAGAAGTGGGTGAGCTCACTGCAGATCATAAGGCTAATGAGGGATATAATAGATTTTTAATCCACATTTCCCTGAAGTCTTTTCATGATTCTGTAAGACTTTCCAAAAGAGTCAAAAACCTTTTTCTTTGGGAATTGCAATTATTCTCAAGAATGAATTACTTAGTACCAATACATGTGATGAGAGCTAGTCATAATTAAGGCCACTGTAGTTGAATAGACTTGTTCATTAAATACTGTTTGGGAGCAAAATAATTAAAATCGAGAATCATTGAGTAGGGTTACATTAATTAAAAAGCATTTGCTCAGCCAAGGAATTGGTCAAAATGGTCATGAGAGAGCCTTCAAAATCAGAGATGATCATGGACTGTGATTCCTCTGGCAGAGAACTAATATTCAAAATTTACAAAGTACTCAAAAAACTTAATACCAAAAGCACAAACAATCCAATCATTAAATGGGCCAGAGAGCTAAACAGAAACTTCTCAACAGAGGACTTTGAGCAAGCCAATGAATACATGAGAAAGAGTTCTAAATCACTAGTAATCAGAGAAATGTAAATCAAAACTACATTAAGATTTCACCTCACTCTGGTAAGATTGGAGAAGATGAAAAATATAAACAGTAACAAATGCTGGAGAGGTGATGGGGAAATAGTAATACTAGCACACTGTTGGTGGAAATGCAGACTGGTATATCCTCTCTGGAAAGCAGAGTGGAGATTCCTCAAATAATTAGGAATGGATCCACTGTAAGACCCAGATTTCCCCTTCTATATATTTTCCTGGAAGAACTAGAATCAGCACACTACAGCGACACAGCAAAATAATTTTTCATTGCACCTCAAATTACAATAGCTAAATTATGGAATCAACCTAGATGCCTTTCACTATACGAATGGATCTAAAAACTGTGATATATATATATATATATATATATATATATATATATATATATATATACACATACATACAATGTAGTTCTACTCAACTATTAGAAACAACAGCATTATGACATCTGAAGCTAAATGGATGGCAATGGAAGAAATTATGCTGAACAAAAATAGCCAAATACAGATATTCAAGGGTCAAATGCTTTCCCTCATTTGTGGAGGCTAGAGCAAAGACCAGGATTTAATGAAAGGTATTCAAGCTCATGTACTTTACCCACCAAAGTCAGAGCAACACACAATCTAAGGGAACCATATATGTATAGGGGGAAATTGGGAAGGGAGAATGGGAGTGGGAGAGTGGATGGGGGAAGGGAGGGAGTGTAGAGAGGGATCTAGGGGAAGAATCAAAAATGTAGTTTACTCTTTACTCCCTTGAGAAGCCAAATAATATTTCTGTAATTACTGAATTCTGAAAATGCACAATTATACACACACACACATACATATAAACATACATATATACATATATGTATTTGTATGAGTTATAGGGAAAATATAGAGGAATCAACAGAACAGGATGTATGCAATGTGGGGGTGAGTCTGGATTAGGACCAGGTGCGTATCATATTGTTACTACATATGCATTTATGATTGTACAACAACACAACTCCTCAATAAAATTAAAAATAAATAAATAACAAAATAATAAATAAATAAACATTGGGGCAATAAGAGGGATAAAAATAGATAAACCGATGTTAATTTTAACAACAAATGCCAAAGGCTATTCAATCTACTACCTTGTTTTCACAAAGATTCTATTAACTAATTAATTTACTTATTAATTAATTTATATATTTTGATATGGGGGACTGAACCCAGGGAGGCTTAACCACTGAACCACATCCCAGCCTGCACTTTTTTTGTTTTTAATTTTTTTATTTTGAGACAGGGTCTTGCTAAGTTGCTTAGGGCCTCATTAATGTGCTGAGGCTGGCTTTGAACTTGTAATCCTCTTGCCTTAGCCTCCTGAGCCAACGGGATTACAGGCATGCACCAACACTCCCAGCATAAACTAAAAGTTTTTACAAAGCCAAATTGACCAAGATAAAAACTTTATATTTTCATTGATGTCTTTGTCACACATACATTTTTACCCTGCCATGCATTTTGTATCTTGAGACTACACATGAATCATATATGATAATCTGGGTCATAGAAATAAGTATAAAAATTTTTAGAAAATGAATAAAAGTAACTTATTTTTCTTATTTCACTCCTTGGCATTTGATTTTGTTCATAAAATGTACTGCTTTAAATGAAACAAATCATTCATATTCTGATGAAATTAAGATAGTTTTGGACTATTGGTGAAAAATATGTAACAAATACATGAACACATATCATGTACTTGGAGCAAGCAGGAGGTATAAATGGAGGCTTTGCTTGGGTCTATAGTATCACCTTCAACAAAAAAATGAAATCAGAAATTAAACTTTTTAAGGACAATGTACTTTTATCTTGCGTCCTCTCTCTAAAAGCATAATGCTTAGGAAAAGACACAGAAATACCGTTCTTGAGAACAGGTTGCCACTAAGAACTGCCTTCCAAAAGCTACTAGGGAAGGAAGAAAGAAAATCCAGATGGTGAGACTTTAATACTTAGTAAAGATTCCCACTGCTGCCTCCAGTGGGACAGCATGATCAAGCCAGATTTAAAGCGTGGGAGAGAGAGAGCCAGGGGGTCAAGGCACAGGGAGGTCTGGCCCAGAGAGCAGGGAGGATGATGACAGGATGGAGGAAATATCTGCAAAGAACAAATACACCCTAAAACAGTCATCATCCATTTAGCATCCCCATTTATAATGACCTCTTCTTATTAAAATACTCAGTCTCTCTGGGGAAGCTCATAGACTTGAACTTGGGAGAGGTATTGCTTTGTTCTAGATCAAGGTCTGAACTGTTACTAGAGGGTCATTGAGAATACGTTACAACGCATCATCCTTTCCAATGTTTTCATAGTTTTCCATCTCTGCAAAGTTGGCCGGGATAAAATCTAGACAGAACAGTAGTGACTACATAGGGAAGGGAATAGTTAGCTGTTACCTTGCTCATCAATTGCATACAAATAATATCAGATGATTCTGGCAACAAAAAATAATATTTGATCTAATTTTTTAAGTTTGTTTTCCTACAATGTCAGTTTATTAAAATTCCACATCTCCAAATTCATGTTTATAGATCTACAAAGACTTTGAGCATCAAGATGAGAGTTAAAATTTAGAAAAAATGTCAAATGCTGACAGTTTTTAATCCTGAACAACTAGAACTTATTTAGCACAGGCTTATTTTGAGGAGGACATTTAATTGTTATGAGTGCTAATTATAAAGGAATAAAATTCCTTTGTAATGGATTTTAAAATGTCACTAAGTGTAGGCTTTTCCTTCTCCTTTAGATGCATCAGGTATGTTAAAATTATAGTGACTTGCCTTGGATCAGTTGCAAACTAATGGTCAAAGCACTAGCTGAAAGTATATTGGATGTCCAAGAAAAGCCTTTAGCTATGCTTGGTCCCAAAGACATTGCAACTTTGAATTTTAATAAATACTCATGGTCAGATTTTGACAACACTGAATTGTAGTGACCCACTGGCCTCAAAGAAGGAGTCATTAGTCTGAGGAAACCCAGCTTTATCCAGTGAAAGTACAATCTCTTTGGTCATGTACAGAGCAAATTGCTAGATAACAATTTCCAAACTTCAACTCGTTGGTAAAGAGACTGGAAAGTCACTGAAATAATCTAGTTGAGGCCAAAGACCAGAGGGAAAATTATTGTGATCTTGTGGGGAGAATAGACTAATACAATTATTGTCATTATAAGAAAATATGTAAGAATAGTTTTCTTTCAAAACTAGGCAGTTGGATATGTAGAAAAGGCCTGGATATTTTAAAATTAACCTTATTCATATTCATAATGATTTGGGATCCTTGAATGAAATATACCTGGGATGTACAAAGCAGAAAGAGGATAAAGCATGAGAAGATATTCAACTAACTGTATTGGAAATTAGTAATGTTATAATTCAAGATGGAAAATGCAAAAAAAAAAATTCAAGACCATGGGATAAACTTTGACTATCAAACAATTGTTCCAGAAGTTAAGACATCCTGGTTTATCTGAAAAATGAAGCAAACTACGACTGAATAGCTTTTATTGCTTTGTTTTTCCTTTTAAAAAGTTACTGAGCAGCTATTCACTATGTCTGACTTGCAGGAGGGAAAGCCAAAGTCATCTTTATTCTGTCTTGAAATATTTTTTGGATGATTTCCTGGATCTCTTTTTATTCCTATACATTTGTCATTAATTGTGTTTCAGTTTGGATGAGGCAAGAACCCAGAAGAGACATTAAGATGTGTCAGTCAATAAAGCATCCCTTTTCTGTGTGATTCATGGTCCTATGGAGCTTGGTGGGGGTCACTGCTGGGATGTCAAGTGTTGTCCATCCTGGGAAAGCAGCAGCCATGAGACAGCAAGATGGAAGTCTTCAAGTACTGGGCATCATGGATAAGCCTGGAGCTCAGCTGATGGGGAGAAGATAGCTCAAAGTTATAATATTGGCCTCAGTGCAGCAGGTAGGTCCCCAATGCATTCTCCAAAGTGCTTCCCACCTTTAATTTAGATATTTCAAGGGAAATTTAATCCATATGTTTTGGATTCATTTGGACTTAACTCATAAATATGCTTCATCAAGGACTGCCAAGCTCTGCGTTCTCTAGAATCAAGTAGTTTCATGGGACAACAATATAGATGGAGGAAATTTGATATTTTAGGGCCCATCATCCAAACAAGGAAAAGAAAGCCTTAGCTTCAATCATTGTCCATAAATACCACTTAGGCAGCAATTTACCCTGCAAACAGTGTCATGGAAAATAAACCACTTATGACTATTAGGGGCACATTCAGATACACATGCAATCAGTGCAGGTGCTTTCCCACGGACATATCACAACACATTGTCTCTCGCATCATCAGTTTTAGAAAGGTTAACAACTCTAAGACATTTCTACTTATTTCAGCTGCTTCAAAATCCATACAGACACTTCTCTCTCTCTCGCTTGCGCTCTCTCTCTCTTCTCATTTTCTGGCTTTCTATCTTTTCTTTCCTCTCTCACCTTCTCTTTTTTCCTCTTGCTCTCTCAAGTATGTACTACCGCTATGGAACTCTGCCAGGCCTCTGCTGAGAATTCCTGTACCTTCTGGAAACCACTAGATCAGAAAATTTTGACCAACTTTATCTTCTTATGTTTGTATTGCTAAAATGTCATTTTTCTATATATAAAATGATATTATATTATTGAAAATGATTTTCCAAACTAAATCTCCATTTTATATCATTTTATGTCTTACCAGGGAGAACTATGCTCTACACATTATAAACCCTTGGGTACATTGCTTGGAATAATGCAGAGGTAGATACCTGAATGAAAATAGTAGTATAGATCCTGGCCATTAATAGTATTATTTTTCTTAAGATGTTATTGATTCAAGATGATCAACTTCTATGTATTTTAAAATCAAACAGTCTTTCAGATTAATATATGTTTTTAATATTTGGTGTAGCATAACATCTGTTTAGGAATTTTCATAAGTAAAGAAAAGGAAATCCATGGCCTATTTCCATATCAATTTGAATTTCTTGTAGCCCCAAAGTATCTGAGGGTATTTATTTTAGTCAGCTTTTTGCCACTGTGACTAAAAAGCCTGACAATAACAATTTTGGGAGGAGAAATTTATTTAAGGGCTCAAGGTTTCAGAGGTCTTGCCCATAAAAGGCCAACTGCACACCTTGGGACTCAAGGTGGGGCTCAACACCATGGTAGAAAAGTGTAGCAGAGGGAAGCAGCTCTAAGCACCACATCATGAAACAGAAAGAGAACTCCACTCACTTGATACAAAATATATACCCTAAAGGCTTGCCCTGAAAACCCAACTCCTCCAGCCATGCCCTACACACCTTCAATCACCGATCAGGGGTAATCCTATCATGGATTCACTCACAGATTGGGTTAAGTCTCTCATAACCCATTCATTTCACCTCTCAGCTTTGTTGCATTGTCTCACATGAGCTTTGGGGGGATACCTTTCATCCAAACCATAGCAGTATCTAATAACCGAACCCATGTCAGGTATTAAAGAAGCCTCAGCATGCTTCTTATCGTCACATTTTTGTATGGTAATAAGCCAGAAGAGAGATGTCAGTTGGGATTCAGGGATCCACACTGTAAAATCAGAAACACAGGTGTAATTCAGGTGTGGGTGTAAATTCACCAAATATTTAGGCATGGATGTTTTTTATTGGAATTTACTGCTCCCAGGCCAAATTCACCTGCATTGCCACATCGAGGGCAGGCAGGTGCAATGGAGAGCAGGGAAAAATGACACTCCACCCACTGGGTAGCGGCTTTATAGTCCAGGGTAGAGAAAGGAAGTTGATGGGGATAGCCTTTCGGAGATTGGCTGGAGGATCCATCAATCATCGGGTGTTTGTGAGATGACATAAGAGCTTGTCTGCCAGTGTCTGATTGGTTGTTCTTTCATGCCTGAGAGCTGCCTGATGCCCTGCCCCCAGCCGCCTGGAATCAGCCTAACACACACATAGTGAATTCTCAATTTCCAGTCAGGATGGACAGTAGTGCTACTATAGACAAAAACCCAGGTGGGCCAAGTTAAGATGAATTGGGATACTGATTTTGTGGATGTCAGGTTCATGTCCTCTTGGAGTTGAAGAATGAAACCAAGGCATGCTGAGGCAAGCAAAGCAAAAAGATTTTATTTAGTAAGGGATAGAAATAAAGAGCTTCTCCAGGAGAAAGGAGTCTCAGAGCTGAGAACTCAAAGAGGGGCATCCAGCTCATTTTTCTTATAGTCTCTCAATATTCTCCTCTTTTGAAAATTGTCTTCCCTCCCCCAGGCCTGGGAGCAGAGCTCAGAAGCTCTGGTCTGATCTAGTCTTTTGTCCTGATCCCACAAGCACCTTTATCAGAGAGGAGATGCCTGTGTCCAGAACACCTTTGCTAGCAGAGATCTTTGATAGCACAGGGGGTTGTAGCAGTGGATGCTCTTTGCCCTCTTAGAAAAAAAATGACTGTCAGCCAATTTCCTCCTTCCTGACCCCCCATCACTCTGTCTACACTGACTGCCTAACTTTTCCTCCTATCTCATTATCATTAGGATGTATCCCCTTAGTATTTCTTACCTAACAGACTACAATACCAATTATGATATCTGTTGGTTTACAACTGTAAAGGAAAAAAATGATAAATAATCAGGCAACTGGATAATAAGATGTCGTACAACCATTGCTGAAAGTACATGGTAGCCTAGGCCAAATGACCAGAGATTCTTGACTTGTACGAAAGAATGGCATTGCATTTTCCTGCTTAACAGGAGAGTTTGCATTGTTTAGTTGTAAGAGAGAAAGATGGGCAATTTCAAAACAGTGTAGAATTAACTCAAATGTCCTTCTTTTCTGCAAGTAAAGCTTGGTTTCAGTTCATTTTCCTCCCTTGTTCCCTTTCACAGTTGGAAACACCAGAGGTAAACGTTCACAGGGTCCAGCATGGTGGCTTTGCCCATAAGCCTAAATTCATCCTGCTGGGCGCCATGAGTTTTTGAGATATAAAGAGCATTCAGGAAAAGGAAACCAGAGACAAAAGATGAAAGAGGGAAGAGAAACCAAGTAAGTGAAGAATGTTTACTGGTTTGCTAACTGGCAAGAGCCACCAAATCCCTCTCCTGATTTCAGTGCAAGAAAAACAAGGAAGGAATGGTGCTTCTCAACATTGATCTGGAAAGCACTGGACTGAGGCAGTCCTAGCCTGTACCGCCAAACCCTGCTGGGAACCTTGACAACCTTACCTGGTTGACTCCACCTTTTCCTCCACCTTCCTCACCGGCAGCCTCAAGGCATTAAACTGCTTCTTAGCAGCCACCTCAACCCTTCCCAAAACCACACAAAGCATCATTCTCCCCATTGCTACTTCACTGGCAACACCCCTATGCTGACCCATGGCAATCCTCTTTCTTTCAAAGCGCAGTTTTAGCTTTCAGTATACACCTAGACCTGTCAGACCGATCTATTTATTTATCTATCTATCAAGAAAGGCTATTTAGCTTTAAAAAATTTATTTCTGACATTTGCAATACTCTTTTGAGATAGGGAGATCCAACATTCTTACTCTAACAGCTTATGTCTTGCAGGTGAATGAAAGTGATTTCTTTCATCCCTGGGTAGGTTTTACTTATTATTCCCAGAAATGTCCTAAAAGTGATGATTGAATATGACAGGGGTACTCTGAAGTGGAGGTCCCCAGAGAGACTCCTAACTAGTGCAAAGTACCATTCTAAGCCATGCGCTTCTTCATTTAGTTCTAGAGCCCTTTAGGGGCTCACAGAAGAAAAAATAACTTCATGGGGAATGATAGAGGTGGGGAAGTTATGACAGAAGAAAGGAGGTCTGGGGAGGTCTTAGCTCAGAAAGAAAAACTGCCATGAACACAACAAGGACGTTAGAACCATAAATCAGGAACCACATTGAAAAGGAACTCATAAAACCTGGGAAGTAGTGTAGCTTCCTTCTGATTTTATGTCCCTTGTCCCTGTATTAAAATCCGCAATTGAATCCTTTTCTCAAGGGAGCGAGTATAAACTCTTGTCTGTGGGAGCTGGAAAGCTGTAGAGATCATGGATAGTGGTATTCAGCCTGTGTGGAGAGCAACAGAAACCTGAGGAAGAAGTCATTTGGATTCTGCCTAGGCAGAGGAATGTCAAGGAAGCCCTGATCAGATAAGCAACTCAGGCTAAAATCAGACTGGGCTGCCATATGTTCAGACCTTGTTTCACAGTGTAACTAATTGGTGGACAGTTACCACCACAGTAAAGTGAGGGGAAAGCTCAACAGGTTGGGGAATCAACCTGGATATAAGAAATCCTGTGATTTGGGCTATGAAATCCTGAGAGGGCTTCACACTAGTAAGGATATGTAGTGGATACTGAACATGTGCATCCACCGGAATCCATCCCTGCTCTTTAGTAACACCACCTTGATTGTTCCTGTGGGAACACCCTCCCTTACGTTCAATCTACCCAGCTCTCAGACTCCATGTGAACAAGTGTCTTAAGCCTCAGTCAGTCCCCTTAGCTGACCCTCGACCACAGTGATTAGCATAGATTTGAGCATGTGATCAATTTTGGGTCAGTGAGGGAATGGCATAGGACTTATGACAGAGCTATTGGGGAAAAAATTAAAAATAAGAAAAGAATAACAAAAATGAAATAACTCAATTCCCTGTGTGAAGTTACAGAAAGTAAAACTGTGTCATGGTGGCATTGCTTAGGTTCCTGGATCAGGTGCTACTAGATTCTTCGGTTAAATAATCAGCTCTATTTCCTTTAATGTTTTAGTTAGCTGCACTTTGGTTTTCTGTCACTTGTACCTAGAAATCCTTGCTAATACAGAATAGTATTAAGTAAATAAAAAAAAACAAAGGTGATTTATAAAAAGCATAACATTTTTTAAATGAGTAAGCAGATTAATTTGGGTGAGAGTCCATGTAAGAGTAATGAGAAATCCATGCGGTCAACTCAGTCGACATTGAAAGTGTGTTGGATGGACTCCAAATTCTTATCTGACTTCTTTTTTAAACCAAAGATTTAAGTAAAAGTGGATGGCTACTTCCTTACACAACCATGAACATCCATTTTATAGGTCATACTCAGTGATATAATGCTGGAAGAACTCTGAGTAAAATTAGCCACAAATCTAGATAGATTGGGAAATAGATCAAGGATTTATAGATGTGATACTTACACAAATCCTGACACACGCTATTTTTTTTTCTTTTGTAATTGGAAATTGAGCTAGTGGCTCTAAAGTTCATAACAGAAAATACAGAGGAGAATAGCTAAGATTCGCTATAAAAGATGTAAAAATATATTTTAATGCAACAATAATGCAAACTGTTGATATCACAGGCATAAAAATTGACCTACAAATCAGTGGAATTGTTCAGAGAACATAATTTATGAAGTTGATGATTTGTCAGGAAATGAAGCTATTTCATTTAGCTAATATTTGACTAATATTTGAATGGATATAAATTTTCTAAAGTTAAAAGCAATAGAAAAATAAAAATAAAGAGAAAGTAAGGAAAGATATTACACAGGATATGAGGAGCCTGTTACCTGAGCTATACCTACATGTTTTAGGAAATCAAAATGATGAACTGGAAAACTGTGAGAAAGAATTACAAAAAAAAAAAAAATCAGAAGATTAGTTTATTAATATGCAAGCAAGTTTTTCCTAAATCAAAAAAAAATACTTATTTTCTAATAGAATCCTAACTAAAGGATAATAATCCCTGAATCAAGGAAAAATTTTCAAAGTGTCAGGAAACAGACACTTGTATAATCTGCTAATGCAAAAGAAAATTGTTTAAAAGCTTCTGGAAAGCACAAGATCATAAACATCAGGAACCTTAAACAGTTCATACTTTTCGACCCAATAGTACTACTCTAGGATTTGACCTGAGTATATAATCAGAGATAAAGAAAAAAAAAAAAAAGCTTGTAAGAGCAAGATTGTTTAGTCTAATATAAAATGGCAAAAATAAAACTAAAAGAATAAAATATAATACATCCATTTATTCATTTTTACTTAAAATCATGAAGCTATTTTCTAACAAACTTTGAAAATTTTAAATTTTATAACATTATAAAGAACATTATTTACCAAATGGTGTAATAGAAATATAAGTTATTTCTATTGCTTATAAAAGTTATTTTTTATTTTTTAAAGGAAAAAGTAGAAGAAAATTGAAAGACAAATTTATAGTAAGTCATTTTAAACAGTCTGTTATTGATATGCAAACTGAAAACTGTTAGATAAAATCGATAATCAAATTACACATTGGATATACAGAAAAATTAATTTTATTTTTTAAAGAGAGCGACAGTGAGAGAGAGAGATAGAGAGAATCAATTTTATTTAGTTTTTCATGTGGCTTTCATTGCTCGGAGACTTCTTTACGTACATGGTGTGGTGCTGGGATTGGAACTTGCATGCTTGCACATGCCAGTTAAGTGCCATAACCGCCGAGCCACCGCTCCAGGCCCAGAAACATTAATTTTTATTACATATACTTTCCTTTGTATAAATTGCATTTATTAAACATATAGATAGTAGTTGCAGTTTTAATTTTATAAATCTGATTTTAAATTAACCCTCAAACTTTGAAAGTGTTTTACAGACACTTTTTTGAAATAGGGCCCCTGGTTTAATTGTGCAGTAATTGCTATGTGGGTTTGTATTGCCACCTTAATGATATAGAGGAGTGGGAAGAATAATTACTTTTCTTCCATGAGTCTCTTGGTAATCCTTCTTAGAAAACTTGTAGAGGAATCCTTCAAAAATATATGACTTTGAAATCAGGTGCCATTCTTATAATAGCCTGACATGGTGGGAAGTAACCCTCTGGGTATTCAGTCAATATGGGTAGAGATAAAGAGAAGAAAACAGTTTCCAAGCCTAGGTTTGATCATCTGTAAGATGGGGGTTATGAAAACCATCCACATGAAGCCCCCAAAAGAGAACCTGGCGGATAGCACACATTGTGGACATGTGCCCGTGGGCTTCCATCACATCCCTGGCACCACAGAGCCATACTGCAGACCACACATGTGGGAGGTTCATGGTGCCAACGTGGTGGTTGGGTGCACTTCCCAGATGGTCTCTTTCCTCTGCCCAGGCTGAGTTTCTCTTCAAAAGAGCATGACACGCCCAGGGCAGAGGCACCCATACAAGCTGATCTGATGGCTGACCACATGATTAGAAGTGTATTCCTTTGTAGACAGAATCATTTATCGACAGCGATAGTAGAGGAGAAACTCTCAGGCTGGATGTACAGGTATTGTCTGTCACTCCAACTCAAGTCCCCTGCATGTGAGGACAGCCCACACCCTGTGTGCCACTGTCAGTCCTGCCTCAAAATGGCCTAAGCTTTGCATGTGCTGTACAGCGTTGTGAGCATACTGCTGAGCTAGCCTGCTGGTGCACTGCCCGCCTGCACACGGCATGGGCTGGGGAATGATGGGCACAGGGAGAGAGAGGGAAGGATTTTATTGTGTTTTTTTATTTTGTTTTTATTTTTGCCCAAGCTGGTCTCAAACTCATGGGCTCAAGTGATCCTTCTGCCTTAATCTCTTAAGAATGGATTATAGGGTGCTGGAGTGGTGGCTCAACAGTTGGAGTGCTTGCCTGGCATCCTGGTTGGAACCCCAACACCACATATACAATTATATGTAACAGAAAAAAAAGGCCAGATGAAAAATAAATAAAATTAGTTTTTATATTAAAAAATAATGGATTATGTTTTTTAAAAAGTTATTTATTTATTTATTTATTTATTTATTTATTCATTTTGCTAACACTGTCAGCTATGTTCCATGGATGAAGCATCTATGTTAAACTAGTCTTTAGGCAGGTGCCATTGCCTATGTGGTTTATTTTCCTACAAATCCCTTTTTAAGATCTCAAATTGAAGTACCATTTTCAATAAGTTAGGGGTTAAAATGATTTCCTCTGTTAAAATGGAAAGACCCAAGGAGCAGTTGAAAAATACACTGTTGTCATCCTCCGGCAGTTGACTTCTGAGAGCAGGCTTGCCTGGGGGGTGAGGGGCAGCACAAAGACACTGGTCTCTGGGGGTGAAGGGATGGTCCCACTGATGAGCACCATTGGAGGAAGCAGGCGTGGAAGCGAATGAGGACCACACCCCATTACCAATGGCTGACACTGGTTGCTTGGTCCAGGCCCAGGACATGGAATGTAGCCCACTCTACCCTGCATATCTTCTTGGAGGGCTCCATCCCTTTCATCTCTGCCATTTCTATATGTTCATCTCTCTTCAAACCTCATCTGGTTAGGACAGAGTTTCTTATTTCCTTCACAATGGCTGCTGCTACTTACTCGCTTTGGTTCTCACCTAGGCCAGTGCAAAAGGAAGCAAGATATAAGTTCTTCTGACAATTTCATCATGTCTATGTCAGAGGAAAAGTAGGGAAGAGTTTCAACACTTCCAAGACATCTTCCAAGAATCTCACACATTGTTTTCCCTAAAATTTACATAGTCTTTTCCAAATCTACCTGTATAAGCAATTACCTGATGACCTGGCCTCATCTTGCCATACCGGAAGTTAAGAAGGGGGTTGTTCAGTGAGAAAGTTTCTCTGGAACCAAGGACAAGTTCTGAGTTGTCTCAGAAAAGCCACTGCAATAGGTGCTTTTCTCAGATACCCAGTTTCAACTTTCTCATGTCCCATCAGCACCTGGATACCAACACAATTGGGGACCTTTAAGTATACACAGCGGACAAGTAACTTATTCCCTTTTTTCAAACTGGGAAATTCTGGGCTACCCACTGTGAACTAAATACTCTTCTCCTTGGAAATCTCAGAATAGGTCTGTGAGATATCAAACACCTATGCTGGGAAAAACAGGAGCAAACAAAGCCATAGGGACTGCCTTTGAAATGGAGCCTGGGAACCATTCAACCACATAGCAGTATTTGTTTGCTTTCCTTGTTTCCCCAGAGCTGTGCTCACCTGGAAGCAACAGCCTGCACTTTGTCATTTGCTGAGATGAGGAGGGGCAAGGGAAGAGAGGCACTTTGGCTGGCTTGTCAAAGCATTCCCGGAGAAAGACAGTTTAAAGAACTCCTATCTTAAGTAACCCTCAACCTGTTGTTCCTTTCACTTGGGGATATGCCAGGGGCTGCAGCTGACTCAGCTTGCACCCAATTCTGTAGTCAGTACTTAAGCCCAAAGTTCCTGGTTTCTGGCTTTGGTGAGGGTTTTGCCTACATAGAGAGGGCAGGGACAACACCTTGTCTGGCACTGGTTTTGCATTAGGTATGTTTCAAGCTGTTACTTTCCTCCATGAACTCTAATTGCTGGTGTCAGAAGGATTAAGGAAACAAGGAACTTTCTTTACCAAGAGAAGCCCAGTTGGCAGCATATGAATACTATGTCACTCACACAACAGAGTATGGGGAGGGGCACTTTCCCCCACTGAAAATAAAACAAGAGTCAGGTCCTCAGAATCTTTCAGATCACAAGGAACTGATGTAATGCGCAACCTTATTGGATGCTGCTTCTTAAAACCATATAGAGCAAAGGGATCATTCTTTCCAGAACTGTATGGAAAAAATCAAACCTTGCTGACTGTTATCATTTGGATACTAGGTGTCCACTCCACAACATCCTGTGTTAATGCAGGAATGTTCAGAGGAGAAATGATTACACATGAGAGCTGTGACCAAATCAATGGATTAATCCATTTGATGGATTTGATGATTTGAAAGGATTAGTGAGGCCCTAAGGAATTTAGTGAGACCCTGTCTCAAAATTAAAACTAAAAACAGGCTGGGGATGTGACTCAGTTGTTAAGCTCCCCTGGGTTCAATTCATGGTACCAAAAAAATAATAAATTCATAAAAATGATTTGAAAGGACTATTATTTAGGATGGTAACTGTAGGCAGATAGGGAGTGGCTAGAAGAAGTGGGTCATTAAGGGAATGAGTTTGGGGTTGGTATTTTGTCTTTGACTCTCTCTGCTCTCTCTCTCTCTCTCTCTCTCCCCCCCATCCCCATTTGCTTCCCAGATTCCAAGAGCCAAGCAGCTTTCCTCTGCCATGCCCTTCCACCAAGATGTTCTGCCTCACCTCCAGCCCAGAGTCGTGGAATTGGCCAACCATGGACTAAGACATCTGAAACTGTGAATCCAAAATAAACTTTTCCTCTTTTAAGTTTTTCTTGTCAAGTAATTTAATCACAGGAATGGAAAGGTGACTAACACACTGAACAATATACTTAATGTTTCCCAAGATGAAGACCTGGGATATTGTCTGCTCCAAAGCTCTACCATTTTGTTGCTGTGTCTTTTCCCTAGCTGTGAATTCATGGACTAGTACCTGGGTTTAAGCTACACAAGGAAGAGATTGATGGTTGAGTTAGAATACCCACTAAATGGCTAGTGTAGACTGCCTTGTTGATCAGAGCTTCCGTCCAGGCTGCCCACTGGCTGACAATCAGGAGGAATCTCTTGGGCCCATAGGTGAAACCAGTTGGTGAGATTACAAGACATGGTGCATTTTGATTCAAGCATGTGGAATGACCATGCCTCAAGGCATCTGATGGGGTCCATGGGTGTGGCAAGCACTCAAAGCATCATGTTTGGCCAGTCTCCAGGGGCAGTGTTGGAGACAGGATTTGAGAACTACTCCAAATAATTTGAGACACCAAAAGTTTGACTTAGTTCTTCTTCTTCTTCTTTTTTTTTTTTAAGAGAAAGAAGAATGGTGGTGTGGGGGAGAGACAGAATAAAATTTTATTTAGTTTTTCATGAATCTTCATTGCTCAGACACTTTTTTGTGCACTTGGTGCTGGGATTCGAAACAGCATCCTTGTGCATGCCAGACAAGCGCCGGAACTGCTGAACCACCCCTCTAGTCCAGGTTCTTCTTCATCTTAATGAAACTGAAAAATTAAGATGAGGACATTCTAATTCCTGCAAGGGACACAGCTTTGGCAAGTAGACTTCACCACAGAGCTAAGCGTTAGCACCTCAAGTGTTACAGAGCTTGGGCTTTCTAGGGAAACTGAGGCAGCATGAACGTCCCCCTCCAACCCGATTCTTGCTATCAAGTCAAAAACATTTCAGACATGGTGCTCAAAGTAATAGGAATGAGTTTTTTGAAGGGATAGGAAAAGGGAAAGGGGACATTTTCAAGGAGAAAGTGGGTCCTCTCAGAGAGGAGAGAGACAATGTGCCTCTCTTGCACGCTACTTTTCATTGGAGATTTCAGAGAAGTTTCTAGAGAGTCCTGCCCAGCTTCACTTCTTGACTTTTGATGAACAGCAAAGTGACATCAGGTTTAAGACATCACTGTCAAAAAGACTCTAGGTCACTTTGGCTCTGCTTACTGGTTCCAACTGCATTGTTAATCATGCCTTTTTACAGATTTTCTGGTTAGGAAGAACTACCCTTATCTCGCTGTGTTTCTGAATCTGGTCATAAATGTCTCCCCTTCAGGGTAATTTGGGTTCCTCCTGTAAACATTGTTTTGGGCTGTCTGGTCCTCTGCAAACAACAGGTAGGTACCTTGCTTAAGAATGTGACACACCCTGTTTACTTAGGCTAGGCAGGCTCCCCTGCAGGCAAACTGCTTTTTGGAAGAGAAAGCTTGTAGGGTCAGAACAGTGGGCCCATTTTATAAAATTATTCTCTTAACCTGGCTCTCATCATTCACCTCTGTTTTTCCCCTAACACAAGGATATAAGCACTTGAGGGTGAAGGTGACTCCTGTGAGGGATGACCAGTAGTAGCAGAAGTGACAAGGGAAGGGCCAAAGCAGGAGAGGAAGGATACTAAGTGATTGGAGCTTAATAAAAATTGGGTTAGAATGAATTAATTCTAAGTCTTGATCATGAGACCTGTAGGAAGAGTCTGGAGTCTTAAATTGGCAGGTTTGAGAAGAATCATTGAAACATGTGCTACAAGGAAAAAGAAAAGCAAAAGCCCTAAGAAAAAGAGTAGAGAATCAAAAACAGTAAATTAAGGGAGAAAAAAACTTTCATCTTTGGAATGTATAGAAAGCATCAGTTAACCCTGAGATCTCATTGACTCAGGATGCTAGAAAGATTGGCCTTAGTTCACTTTCTATTGCTAAAACAAAATACCTGAGACTGAGTGATTTATAAATAGAGGTTTAGATCATGGTTCTGGATACCGTAAAATCTAAGAGCATGGTGCTATACCTTCTCAGCTTCTGGTGGAGGCTTCATACTGTTTCAACCCACGGTAGAAAGCAGAAGGGAAAGCAAGCATGTATAAAAAGAGTCAAAATACAAGGTGCAGCCTTGCATTGTAAAGGTCCCTGCCCCCAAATAACTAATCCAACCCTGTAAGGGTGAGAACTCACCCTCCCAAAAAGGCACTAATCCCTCTTAACAAAAGACCTAACCACCTCTTGAAGGCCCCACCTCCCTACTTTACAAGGGCCATCAAATTCCATCATGCATTTCAAAGGAGACAAGCAATATTCAAACCATAGCAGTAACCAAAATAAAACCCAACCCAAGAGCAAAAATTTTCTAGAACAGTTGAGAGATCCAAGTAGCCCTGTGTATGTGTGTGTACATGTATATGTGTTTTTCACATCAGGTGAGGAGCCAGCATGAGTGACATTATCAGAAAAAATGCCACTAATTGACAATGTGAGGTAAAGAGGATAACAATTTTAGAGCTGAAGAGTTTAGAGCAGAGTTCAACATGTAAGCTTCTGTGTTATGGAGCAAATCCCATTGCCTTCTATTACATGAATCACTGGCTAGCAATGACTCTGGATGCATATCTCTTGGTTATAATGGTTGAACCCCCACTCCCCCCACACACATAAGGTCACATACCCATCTGTAAAAACACAGTACATGTGTTTCTAAACTTGAGACCTTATGAAGATAACAGAGGAAGATATTATCTTAATATACAAGTCAATGCAAATTAATCTCTTATAAATCATCAGTGATTAAAAAAAAGTGGTCCTTCTACAATCTTGGTATTCTTCCTCACATAGGAGCTGTTAGAAGCTCACAAGACTGGGAATGGTCTGCTGTTGTGCCATGTATAAGTTCTTGCTGAGTTTACTCCACCTGAACAGTGTTAACACAAGCAGATCTTCCCCACGACCTCACTTTCATGTGAGGCTTTTCCTCATAAGTTTCTGCTGATAAAGTTGCTCAGATTTCGTTTTCAGATCTGTCTTCAAGCCGGACATGAGGGTGCATACCTGTAAGCCCAAGGACTCAGGAGGCGAGGCAGGAGGATCACAAGTTCAAGGCCAGCCTCAGCAACTTAGGGAGGCCCTAAGCAACTTAGTGAGACCCGGTCTCAAAATAAAAAAAAAATAAATAAATAAAAAGGGCTGGGGAACTGACTCAGTGGTGAGATGCCTCTGGGTTTGATCTGCAATACCAAAAACAAACAAACACTTGTCTTCATTAGGAATTTCGACTGAGAATTTGTTTCCCCTTAGTCCCATCTGGAGATACTATCTCTCAGTTCTACTTGGGATTCTGGGGATTGACATTCTTTCCCATTTCCTATCTAGCTCCTCCTTTTTTTGTCTGGTTCCAGATTACTTCTGAGATCCTTGGTTTGTCTTTACTGCCTTCAGTGGCCACAGAAGAGTTAAATTTGGATATATGGGTTAGGACAGACTATCCTCCGTATTAAGCAAAAATAGAAACTCAGTGTCACCTTCTGTATAATACTGGTAGGAATCCCCTCTCTAGCTGGAAGTCAGGGGCTCTTCCTGTTTAGCCATTTGTGTCTCCTATAGTGAAGTGTTCAGTTTCTTAAGCCACAAAGACAACTTGTCCAAAATATTACATATAGCTTTTGAAAAGTTCCTTTCCTCCCATTGCAAGAACTGCTTCTATTCTCCGTCCCAACCCTCCAACCACCATCAGCAAACCACTGCTGCCTATGCTTGTATATTCAAGGTTACCAAGGGGCTTCTATTATCTTTGCCATGTGTGAGCTACATAGCCCCTGTGACCTCTTCAAAGTACCTGTTCTACTGCACTGACTGTTCTCCACACAAGAAATCCCTAGGTTGGCAAGGTTATATGCCCCAAAGTCAAGACATGGCCCAAGGTCACAAGGGTAGGAAGTTGCAGAGTAGAGCCAGGGAAAACCAGAGGTTCAAGACCTTTGTTATGCCCAAAGCTCCATCATGTGTCCAATTCCAAAGGGAGCTGCTTTTTGAGAGCCTGGAAAGATGAAGTATGGAAAGGAACTTACACACTAATGCCTCAACATGCCACCCTTCTCAAGGACATTGCATTTTAATGAGCTTCATTCAGTTACATAATACGAAGGAAGATTCTCCTAAATATAAAATTGAAGGCATTAGTGAGAAATTACTCCGGGAAGTACTGGTGGAAAATGGGTGCTTTCCGACATCCCTCAAATCACATCATGCCCAGGATCCCCACCTCAGGGATTCCCTATTCTTCACGATGCTGACCTACCTCTGAGGTGTGGATTTAAGCACCTGCCAAGGGTATAAATACCGGCAGACGGGATTCTTTGCCTTTTATGCACAGCACAGTCTGTGCTGTTCCTGATTCCACACGGGTTCACACACATCATTGGTTCGGATGGCATATTTCCTTAATTAAGTTTTGCTCTGCTCTTTGCCACATCCAGTGGTAACAGGTCTCTAACCATAGAAAAATGCTGCCCAGCAATTCCAACAAAGGACCTGTGACAAGCAGCAAGGGTTAACCGGTTTTGCACGAAGCTAGCCTGGCTCAACCCTGGGACTCTCTTTTTCACATTTGCTGCTTATTCATAACCCAGGCCCATCTGCTCTGCAAGTAACGATCAGCAGCTCCTGTTTCAGATGTCAACCGCCCCAGCTGTTTCTCTCTCTCCATAAACACGAAAGAGGGGAGTAATTACCACAAAATTAATATTCTGACTTGATTATGTCTAAGCAGTGAAATGAAGCCTGATGAATTTTCCTCCACTCCCACCATCACCTCAGCCCCATGCAATGCACACCTATGCAATGTAGCCCAGGTCAAGCCTGCAAAGAAAGCCCTGGTGATGGTTGGCAGCTAGGCCATGACCCAGGCCCCCTGGAAATGCCAAAGTGCGGGGAGATTGACCACACATGTAGGTCCTGCAGGCCTTTGAGAGTGAAGTCAAAATTGAAATTAAAGAATGAGACTAGCAGATGCCCCAGAGAGCCCAGGTTCACTCTTAGATATGTTTTGACACAGAATCCAAGAGTCATGAGAATCCTTTCCATCAGCAGTCTTTGACTTAAAGTGAATGTCAGGCACGAGTTAATATGGAGAACACTCTTTCCTCTCTGCTTTTTCTCTACTGAGGCAATGGAAACTGGAATGATCTTTCTCTTCATGAAAGCCTCCTTCAATTATTTAATCAGCTTGTCTTAAGCATCAGCACATCTTCCTTCGGTCATAAGAAGGCGTGGAAACACCTTGTGTGAGGAACTGCAAGACTCACCACAGAGCGACCCCTGCCTTCCCCACACTTCAGACTGGCTCATCTGGGGTCACAAAATGAAAAAGGAAGAGAAAGAGAAGACTCGGTGTTTAGTTGTTGACTCTACTACTCACCACATGCGTGACCTTGAGCAAGTTTCATGACCTGTGTGGGCCTCAGTTTTCTTACCTATAAGATGAAGATTGGGTTTCAGAGGACTGAAAGAGTTGAGAGGTAAGAGGTGGGTAAAGCAGCCCTGGAACACAATGAGAGGAACGTAGGTGTTGCTCTAGTGCTTTTCCTCTATCTTTAATGATTTGTGTGTAATATATCTGAGGTGGAACATGGGGGAAGGACTCTTAGAAGAGGCCCAGGTTAGCCAAGCCCTGGTCAAAAGAACAGGAGCTCAATATGCCCAGAGAAAATGGAAGCCAGGGCAAAGTGAGGGAGGAACATGTTCAAAGTGAATTGTCATCTGCAGGGGGACAAGAGTATAGGGGCAAAGTGACAGGGAAGGGATATACAGTGACAGTAGAGCTAACTTTGGACCAAATTTTAAAAGATTTTGAGTGAGAAACTAAGGAATTAGGAAGGATTCTTTAAAGAATGGGAAGACTTGGTAAGTTTCTAAGGAAGAAGATAACCCAAAAATGTCTATAGCAAAAGCATAAATTTAAAAGAATTCTAAGAATGAGCTGGTTTAGAGACTGGATTGAAGTGACCCCCTGATAAGTTAGCAAAGTGCTCTCTCATGGGAGAAGGAGAGTCTTGAGGAGCTGCTTTTTGGTTGTGGAATTTTGTTCAGCTGATTAAAACTTTCAATAAGAGCACTTCATTTCATGATGAATAAATCTTAATTTATGAAGTGACTTTTTCCCTTAGCATTGTGCAGGGTGTATTGTGTGCACATACACCCATGCACAACAGAGCAGGGAAGGTAGATCTAGGAAAGAGTCACATTTGTGTGATAAAATTTCAGTGACTTCTACCCCCTGTCCTCAAAACCTCTTATCTCATTCTTCTGAAGTTCCTCTAATGGAGGCCCAATCATTTCTTTCTGTTTCACTTAATTATATAGACCATGGTGAAGACAACAGTATGGGTAAATCACTCCCCACCAATTAGGGAGCTCCTTGACTTTGAATGAGTTATGTAGTCCTTTATAAATGGGGATACATGAAAGGATTATAAGGAGTACTAGATGGGTAAAATAAAAGCAAAACCACTTAGCAAAAGGCTTCATATCTACAGAATGAAAAAATAAGCATGAACTGTTCAGTGGCATAGAAAGGATGAAGAAAGATGCAGCATGATCAGATTTTGAGTCAGATCTGGCTCCTTCCTTACCCCAAGCCGTGTAAAGTGGTGGTAAACTCTGAAACTCCAATCTGCTGCTGTATGACCTGTACATCCCTGTGCCCTAGCCTCCTTTTGTGTCAAATGGACCATCAACCAACTGCATGCAGTTATTGTGAGGTGAAATGGGTTGGTGTATGTTAAATGGTGAGCAGTGTGCTTGGTTTATAATAGATGCTATTTCTGTTACTGATACTGCTAAAACAAAAAGAGGAAATGTAGAGATGAGGGACTAGGAAAAGCAGGGAGCCATCAAGAAGTTAAGGGTGGCCAACAGGGGACTGGAGATATTGAAGAGTAACTTTCCTGATGACCAGGCTCTGAGCTCACAGAAAGACCTGCACTGCCCTTGGAACTAGCATGTTGTGAGGACAGGGTCACTAGAGCCATTCACAAACTAAAACTAAATCAACTGTATCCAAAGTACAGTGTCAGCGCATACCAGGTTTTCCCAACATGATGTCTTAGAAACCATGACATTCATTTGGATGTATGAATTGGAATACTTTTATTAGTTATTACATAGATGGGAAATGAGGGAAGACACATAAAGTTGGTCCCACAGCTTTTGAATAACTGCTTGCCTGGGAATAAGTGCGTGTCCCATGTTGAAAAATTCAAATACACATCAATCAAACTTTCCTAAGCTTGTAAAATTGGAGTGAAGTCTTATGGAAAAAAGAGTGAGGAAAATCAATCATTTGAATTTCGAATTATCAAGAGATTCTTTGCTTCAGGAAAAATAAAAGGATTCCCTACATAGATTCTTTAAATGGCATCCTTTCTTGGTGTATTTCAATTTCGATCCAATTTGCCAATGCTGGATTTGTACAGCCATGTATAACCCATATGTATTGGAAAAGAGTTCAAAATGTGTAGTGAGGGGCTGGAGCAGTGCTCAGCAGTTGGAGCTCTTGCCTGGCATGTGTGCGGTCCCAGGTTTGAACCCCAGCACCATGTACACAACTAAGTGTTGAAGCAACAAAACCTAGATGAAAAACTAGGTAAAAATGATTCTCTCTTTCGCTCTCTCTTAAAAAATTTTTTAAATGAAAAATATATACTGAGGTGCCACTGTAGAAATGTTATCTATGAGAAATTAAAACAAATAAGAGAAAATGATCTTTTTTCTTCATGAAGAAACAGAGCAATTTAACATAGAGTGTGTGAGCTTCAACATCAGCTGAAAAACAGCTGCTCCTCTGAGAAGAATGAGCCAAAAGAGTGAGGCTGGGAGGAAGTTGAGATGAGAGCTGTTTAGTTCTTTAATGCTCCTGTGTGTGGATAAAAGGGTGAGAAGGAGGGGATCTTCTTTGGCACACGCAGCAGTTCCAAGCGGTTCTAGAAGTTTCTGCCTCACTGAATCTGATCTTCCCCCATGGCCAGTTGGAGGAGAGGACCAGGGCCAAACACATGGAGCAGGGATATAGCAGGGCCAGCAGATCAGGCACCTGTGAGGCCACAGCCACATTACGATCTTCAGAAGCTGCTTTTTGACTTAACCGAGCACAATTTTCCATCCCATATGTGCAAAGCATTTCATCCATTAGTGTCTTCTTGGCTCATTTGGGCTTCTTTTTTCAATGGAAAAAAAATGGCCAAAATATAAAAACCTCCCCCAAACTCTAACTCATCACACACAAATATTTTGTTTCTGAAATCCACACCATTTTCTTCTCAAAGACTGGCATATTTTAACCTGTGGAGGCTCAACTGCCCTCATCTGCTTTTGATTAATTCAAGTTCCTTCTTTCTTGGGTCTGAACCCAATCACATGAAACAAGGTACTTTTGCTGAGTGTTGTGAGGCATAACGAGGGATCATGAGCAGCTGTCTTAAAGGAGCTTACATTTTAATTTAATGTAATTTAATTTTAATTTAATTTCCATGTAACTGCCTGTCTGATTTCCTCAATTTCTACTATAGAGTATACTTTCCCACCCCCCAAAGAATATGCTTTTAAGAACTTGCAAACTAACACCATAAATCCTGTATAGTTGAGGTGAATGTGTGCATGCGTTTGTGCGCACACACGTACACAAACACACAGATACAGAGGATCCAAAATAGCTACTCCGGATTCTATACTGTGACACATAAACAATATGGCACTTTGGGGAATGTAGAACAGAAGGTTGTTTGACCTCAAACTTATACATTGTCCAGAGGAGACTGATCATGGGAACAATAGTTTCAAAAGGAAGAGAGGTTGGAGGCAAGAGGGCCAGCAAAGGACACTACTGAAGCTGTACAGGGGTGAAAAGACAAAAGACTTCAATGGGGCAATGATGTGGCAAGGGAGCAGAGACTAAATACACTTAAAGGTAATTTTGCAAGGCTTGGTGTTTCCCTGAATTTGGGGAGGTATGGAGAGTCTTAGCTCACTCCCTGGGAATCTGACCAGGTCCCTGGGGATATGGTGCTCATCCTCCTTGTGATATGGAATTCACAGAGAGGAGCAGGTAAGGGTTGGAAACATAATGGTTTGAGTTTGAAATGAATTAAGTGTGGGATCTTTCTGGGAGTTGCAGGTGTGTACACAGCTAGCATTGCATAGGCAAAAGAGTCTGAAGATGAGAGAAGGGGACATTTCTGGAGCTCAGTAGGCAGAGCATAAGAATGCCTAGTCTGAGAGGTGAGTAAAATCATGTTTGCCAAGATCGCAGGCAGGGTTCTAGGAGACAGAGGCAGCCATGGCGGATAGTGTGGCCATTCAGTAAGGTAAGGACTAGAAAAAACAGTGGTTCTTGACAGAGAACTTGAGTGACATGTACTGGGGAGGAACATGGTGATAGAGGGCTTGGAGTTGGTGGAAGTATGTCAGACCAAAATGCCAGTGAGTGTAACCACACAAATGGACACATAAATCCTCATATTTGTTTTGCATTGACATAGACTTTTGTCACAAAAGGGATCAGAATGGCATTGGAGATAGAGAAAATCTGTATGCATTCCTAGTAAATGCACAGAGCAAAGACTCACATTCTGGTCTTTGGTCTGCTCTTCTACTCAGACAGTGCGCATGGCCAGATGTGTGCCCCAAGAAAGGAAAGGAGTCAGGATCACTTCAATATGTGAGGGAAAGAATTTGAAGGGTTAACACACATGTATAAACGTGATGGTCCTAAGAACTAAGAACATCAGTGCAATTACACTGTCCCTCAGCAACCTTTCCTGGCCACTGTGTAGCAGGTTGGTAGCTGATAAATACCAGCCTTCCCAATTGACAGATGATACAACTAAATGATTGAGTGGCTCTTAATCAGGGTTTAGGAGGCACCAAAAGTTCAACTGTAAATGATAATCAGAGATGACCAGAACTCCAGGGCCTCATCCGTGTAAGAGATTATCAAAGATACGGATTCAGGTTGCAATTTCTCAAACAAGCTCAGTCCTACAGTTTGTTCAGTCCTTAAATTCCTTGAAATGTAGGCTGAACTATATGATCACACATGTGTGCATTGATCCACACCTCAGAATTCTAAGACAGAATTATAGAGCCATTCTCTATTTGAAAACCTCCATCTGAACAGGCCCATGTTTGCATTGAAAGAATGTGTAATGACTAAGTTCTTCTTAGCTGCAGTTCTGCAGCTGCAGTTCTTCTGCCTTGATGTACTGGTGTGTGCTAACTTGGTCCCTTGGTGGTAGCAGTGGACACTTAGAAAATACATGTCATGGGGCTGGAGTGGTGGCTCAGCAGTTTCGGTGCTTGCCTGGCAAGCACGGGGACCCAGGTTCAAACCCTAGCACCATGTACACAACTAGGTGTTGGAGCAACAAAGGCCTTGTGAAAAACTAAAAAAAATAAAGTTGTTTCTCTCTTTCTCTGTCTCTTCGCTGTCCCTCTCTCTTTAAAAAAAAAAAAAAAGAAAATACATGTCAAGTGGTCTGGGGAAGTTGTGTATTTGTGAACACTTAGTTAGGGCTACCTGGTAGTTCTTTGATATTTATCAATATTTCAAATCTTCTTTGTAACCCCAGATGCCCCACCCTGTCCCCCAAATCCCAATTAAAACAATAGCGTCGTGTAGGTTCTCCTCTCAACTGAAACCACATCCATGTAAAAGTTCATTCATCCATAATTACATGAGTCCACTCACCAACTTCTGAGCTTATTAAGAAATATAAAAAGTTCTCAAGGAATGAAGATGGTTAAAGTATGATTTCAGTGGTTCCTGCTGGCTCTTGATCCTGACTGACTGAACTTTGGAATTTTTGCCCACCTTGATTAAATGACCTCTGACCCCTTCTAGGTAGCATCAACTCATCAGCATGGCCTCTGGTTACATTGCTGTGGTTCCCTCCCTAGCCCTGCCATCTGCTATCTTGGAGCTAGAGGCAAGTTGTTTAGGATTTTTGTGCCTTGTTTTCCTATAACTAAAATGAAAATAAAAATAACATCTCTCTTGTCTGGTTATTATGAGAACTAAACTAATTAATACGTGTATGTGGATGGAATGATGCCAAGCACATGGTAACTTTAAATAGCTGTGCGGTTGAGGTTGTTACTATCTACTTGCATAAGTCTCTTGGCATACAGATTCCCATTCTCCCACATGATCCATTGGCCCCCAGGAACCTCAAACCTGTGAGGCTGGCCTCTCTGGTGGCTCCTGAACAATGAGAACTTCAGCAGCAGGCCCCTGGGTAGCTCAGAGCAATCCCAATACCCACTTGAGAATTGGGATTGCTCTCCCTCCTGGGAGGGGGCACAGAGAAAAGTCAAGATGCTCTTTCCCCCAAACTGCCTTTTACATCTCAGCACTTGCTGATCTTTCAGGTTGTTATTCCTCTTACTGTCTCCTGGCCCACTCAACTTCTAGGGAAGAAGAGAAGCAACAGGGCACATGATGAGATGACATAAACTTCTTAATGGTTTTGATTTATGAGATCAGTTTCTCAAACTTTTGGACAATTGGCATGACCCATTCTTGGGTGAATCTCCTGGTTCTGTGTCACAGCCGTTGATGATGCCCAACCTACCTGGGTGGTCTTCATGGGCAGCCTAGAAGAGAGCCTCCCCTCCAACAAAGCTCCCAGGTGCAGGTCAGACACAAGCCCCCATAGAGGTCTGGGAACAAGAGTCATTCAGAAGGAAAATAGAACAAGCAAGCACTAGGAAGAAAAAGCTGGAGGAAATATGCCTTTTCTTACCATACCTCACAGACCTTTCTGACAAAAGGAAATGTGTATTACAAGGTCCAAGTCGTCTTCAAGACATAATAGTAATAATAGCAGCAGTAGCAGCAGCAGCAGCAGCAAGGGCAGACTGAGTTTATTGAGCATTTACTATGTCCTGGGCACTGCGCTTAGTGCTTTGGGAGCATCATCCTATTTTATTCCACCCAGAGCAGGTGTTAGGTAGTGAATATGTGTGGTGGCAAAGAGCACACCCTCTGGGATGGGGTTTATCAACTTCAGCACTACTGACATTTTGGGCTGGATGATTCTTGGTTGCAAGAGCTGTCCTGTACTCTAGGACGTTACACAGCATCCCTTTCCGCAGTCTGATAAATTCCAGGAGCACATCCCTCCCACTCCCAGTAGAGAGAACCTAAAATATCTCCAGACATTACCAAATATCCCCTGGGATGTAAAGCTACACTGGTTGAGATCCACTGCTCCAGTGTCTCAGAAAAGGCTCAGGAAATTCTGGCTCAAATGCTTACTATAAATATAGCTGTGCATTAGTCTCCTCGTTGACAAAGGTACCACCCATTTCTAATTGTTAAAATCTTAACTGAAATATTTGCAGAATCTTGCTAAGAGCAGTTCCTGGACCCAATGGAAGTTTTAATACTTGTTAACTATTTTATTTTATTATAAGTTTCACCTTTTTTTCCTAACAGATGAGGAAACTGAGACTCAGAGAGTTAAGTAACTTGCCACACTCTCAGTGGAGTCGGTGGCTGGTCTGGGGGTCAAATCCACACCATCTGCCATCAGAGCTGCATGCTACCAAAGAGCTGTCCTGAAGGGACAGAGCTCGCAATGCCAGGACCGCAGATTGCTCTGGGTCAAGCTGCTTGGAGACCTGGAGGGCTGAAAGTGGCCAGATTCCGGTGACTCTTCCCTTACTGCCCCAGAATCAAGGGTGATTGGAGCTTGAGAATCTCAGCCCGGCCACCACAGCAGTTCTCTAGCATTTGATATTTTTTGTCGGTAGTCACAAGTGGTCACTATCAAAGATTACTATTTGTGTATCCTGAGTCACAAAATGCCAGATTCATAAGAGCCAGATGTCACAGTTGACCCAGACAAGGCCCTCGTGTGTCAGGTCTATACCCATTCATAAAATAACTCCCTCCAAAAATATAAGTCTTGATAGAAAAAAAAAATCCCAAGTTGGTTATGCAATTCTGAGACTCTCACGATTGATTTCCAAGCCTTTCCCCCCACGCCTCTCATACTTTTAATTCTAGATTAATTGCTCCATGGTTCAGTGCAGAGGAAGGGACATAATGTCCATCATTCAACCCCAGAAGAGGAAACAGGAATGGAAAGACATAAGTAGGTGAGCATGGAATACTAATGTTATTTTTGCTGCTGTAAATGTTAACCTCGTGGTCAGAATGAGACAGATGTGTCACCAAACCCTTCCCCCCCTTCCTCCCTTTTCTTTTTTTAAACTTTAGACTGAGCCACTTTCTCAGAAGCACAGTTGAAAAATCCTTAAAAACACATCCATACATATACACCAGTCTCAGGAGTTTGAGGTGTCTGGAGTAAGGATTAGAGAGATTCAAGTCAAATCCCCCTTGTTAAAATTACAGCTGCACCAAAGATGGTACAGTATATCAACCTGGGGCTCAAGAAACTCGTCCGGTTCTCAGAAATGAGAAAATGCAGCTGTGCTGGAGCAGACAGAAGGTGGAGGGTGAAGCTTCCCTTTCTCCCTTACCACTCTTTCCAGAAAGAAAGGTCAGAGAGATGCCCAGCTGTGCCAGGAGAATCCAGGCGGGCTAGGGGCAAAGCACATACATCTGTCATTCCACGACTGTTTAAAAGACAGGTACACTTTAAAAAATAATAATTGCACCAAAAATAAACTGTGCATTTAGCATTTTTTTATTTTTCATTTTCACTTTTTGTTTTCCTCCAGGGGTTGAAATTTAATCTCTCTTTTAGCAAAATAGAGCTGGCTCTCTCTCTTTCTCTGGCTTTTTCTCCCCAATATACTCTCAATGCCTATCCCACAGATACGCTCAGCTGATTATGAAGCCTGTGTATTGTCATCAAGGCCTGTTGTCCGCACAGAAATGTGCTATGGAGCAGGTGCTTTCCCATCACCCCCCCCCCCCCGCCACACACATATACACATATTAACGTCCACAGCTACGGTGACCCTGCTAATCTGCAGGTTCAGCACTTGTCAGGTGCTGAAAGCAAAGGAATCCCTTTATAAAAGGCACCCATCATGGGGTGTCTGTGCATGAGTGTGTGTGTGTGTGTGTGTGTGTGTGTGTGTGTGTGTCCAATTCTCCTGTAAGGTTCCAAATTTCCCGTAGGTCCCACTACTGCAGTCATTGGAGTGATGTGACCTCATTCAGTAGCTGTTCTAAGAAACTTTGGCCCAGGGCTAAGCTTGCCCCTCTTGCAAGGATGTCCTCCCTGACATTTCAACCCTCCCCAAGAGGCGCTTTTGGTAAGTGAAGCAACACAAGCCTCACTCACCAGCTGCAACCCCGCCCCTGAGCTTGATGACCTACATTACTGGCTAGCACAGACTCATTTTTTAGTTTAACTCACGTCCGGTTAGACACAAAGATATTTTTTAAGGCTACTTTGTGGGGGGTGAGGACACATCAGGGGTCACTCCAAATGTGTTCCAAATCAGAGCCTCACAGGCCAATCCCACAGAGAGCCAGAAAGAGGAAATGACTCACTCCCCAGGCCCATGGCTGTCTTGTAATATGTTAAAGCTCCCTCTCACATAGAAGGCCAGGAACCATCACTGAGGTTCAGCTACTACTTGAAAACAAAGTCCTGACTATAAGAGAACCCATTGCCCTCTGCCTTCCAGAACAAGGTATTGTGTCCTAATGACACACATCTATGCACTGGTCCGTCCAAGCCTTATGTAAAAAGTTGACAGAAACAGCTTCCCTGCCCTTCACATTCCTGTGATGATCCTCTGAAGTTCAACTGTTGAAATAAGTTGATTTAGTGAATTTTTAGTAAGGAGGACTCTCTCATCTTCCCCATCTCAATATTCTTCAGATCCATTATTTTTAAGGGAAATGGTAGATAACATTAGAATTGGATAGCATGATACCTTGTCCTTCAATGGCCAAAATTTGTTAAATTTACTCACTCACTGATCTACCCAGCAATACATCCATTCACTCTAAAATACATAAGCGCCTAATTTCCAAGCACAGGGAGATCCAGGAGACAAAGGTCTGGACTGATGGGGTGGTAAACAAGTGCAATAATGTGGGCCCATGATCTGCATCTTAGGCAGCATAATGCAGTGATATAGCACAGGTGGTCAGTGCCACCTGCAGGCAGCAAGAAAGGTTCTGAGACTGGATGAGCAGGTGTCTCCAGGGAGATAAGTAGACAAAGACCCAACTGGCAATGGGGACTCTTTGAGCTATTTTATACCTCTTAACCCTTACACACACCAATTTTTTTTTTTCTGCTTCGAATCCACTAACCCAGTATTAAGGAAACTTCAGGCACACATTATGCAACTACTAAATGCCCATGAATTTATGAATAAATTCATGATGATGAATAAAGAAAAGATGAGAGATAAACATGTAACAAATAAAAGTGGGAATGATCACACAGGCTGCTCAGTGACCACAGAACACAAGTGGCTGCTCTTGGATTATTTGTCTATGGTAGATATTAAAACATCTCCACATCTCTCCACTGGAGTTAAACAGCAGGGAACTCACAACCACCCGCAAGAATGCTTGGCTGGTACACAAAGTGGAACCTATTTGCCATTTGCATTTGTAGACTATTCTTATGAGGAAATTGATAGTAAAGAATAATATAAATTAATAGCCTTAAAATGCTAAAGAAGAGAATATTTTCTATCTGGAGTGTCTATGAATGTACTTGGAGAAAGAATATGATATAGAATACCTACATGCTGTCCCTATTTCATATGGTGACAACATCGAGAGGTTCTAGAATGTCTGCAGTATTTTTCCATGTTATATTTATCTCTACATTTAACAAATAATTTCAATTGCCTGGGATGTGCAGTGTACCCTTTTAAAGAGTTTTGTGAGGTTTACAGAATTTTGAAAATACAGGGCTTTGGGGAGGCAGAGGGAAGGATAAACTTTCCTAAGTGAGCTATTGAGAAAACTCTAAAGGATGTACAGTAGGACTTGGCAAAATGGTTACTTATACATGTAAGAATTGGTACATGAATGATATTTTAGAGAGGAAAAATAGATTAAAAAACACATAAAAGTAAAAACAGAAGGGGGAAAAGTTTAATGCACCCAGAATATGCACTATGCTGAATGCATCCTGGGTACTAATTAACTTAATTGTCTCTTTTTTTTAAGTTTTTTTAATTGAGAAATTTATGTTTTAAACAACCATACAAGTTTTTAACAAGATAATATAAAATGTATATACATTCTGAAGATTAGATTTACCTCCAAGAGTGCCCCCCAGATAACCCACCCTTATCCCTCCCTTCCCCTTCCCCCAACATCTCTAAAAATGTATTAGATTGTATAACATTACACCTTATCTGGATTTAACACATGATAATAGACCTCCTTTCTTAATGTCCTGGTTCTAGTTCCACCTTCCACAGATGAGTGGAGACATTCGACCCTTGGTTCTCTGGGTTATGCTGATTTTACTCAGCATGATTTCTTCCATAGTCATCCATTTACCTTCAAAGGCTGCAATATCATTGTTTCTAATTGCTGTGTAAAATTCCATGATATATATGTACCACAGTTTTTGGATCCATTCATCCAGTGAGGGACACCGGGGTTGTTTCCGTAGTCTAGCAATAGTAAATTGAGCTGCTATGAACATAGATATTGCTGTGTCACTATAATGTGCTGATTCTAAATCTCCTGGAAAGATACCCAGGAGTGGAATAGCAGGATCACATGGTGCGCTCATCCCTAGTTTTTTGATGATTCTCCACACTGCTTTCCAGAGGGGCTGTTCCAGTCTGCAGCTCCGCCAACAGTGTGTTAATTATCTCTTAATCCAATATGGCATCAATTAGTACAAGGGTCAAG
>PVKS010023398.1:0-32437 GCA_004027875.1 Aplodontia rufa
CCCCCCCCCCCCAACACACACACACTTTTAAAGAGAGAGGGAGAAAGTGAGACATAGAAAAAGGGAATCAATTTTACTTATTTTTTTTCATCTGGCTTTTGTTTTTCTAACTGGCACTGGGGTTTGAACCTGGGTCCTCAGGTCCTTGTGTATGGCAGGCAAGCACTCCAATCACTGAGCCCACCACTGCAGTCCCTCTAGTTCCTCTTTTATTACATCTAACAGAATTATGGATTTGTTACTGTGGGATTTTTTCTTTTATCTTTTTTTTTTTTTTTGTCACTTTGTACCTATGTGATCTAGGACAATCTATCTCAGTTTCCTCAAATTAAAAAGAAAGAAAAAAGGTTAAATGGGCTAATTCGTGTAAAGGATGTAGAAATGAGACAGGCCTAACAGTAAGCCCCAGATTTATCTGAGGTATTTCCTACCCTAGGCTTGGAAAAAACATTTCCCCGAGGAACCTGGGTTTAGAGATTGCAGTCTGTACTCTGGAGGACCTCACTGCAACTGTGTTGCCCTTGCTTCCAAAACTTCAGCAAACAAAGCATTGAGAATATGCTGTTATTTTGTTGTTGGTGTTGGGGATGGGGTATTGAACCCAGGGCGGAGCGCATGTTGCTAAGCGTGTTCTCAATGAACTCGCTACGTCCCCAGGCAGAAGATAGCTGTTTTCCCCAGAAAATGCACCATGAATTTCTACTGAGATTGCCAACTCAAATTTAAAACTGCACATCTTCACTTAGGTCCTTACCTTTCTAATTGTATCCCCTTTTTAAACTAAATTGAAAATCTTGGTTCCTAACATTATTGTAATTATTTAGTTGCTTTATTAAGTGTACAATGTTTGCAGAATAACAATATCAGTTTATTACTAGCAATACGACTAGGCAAAGTTCAGTTTTTGAAGTTTCTTTGCACTCTTTTTTTGTCCCTAGGCAATATTTCTTGAGGAGGATAGAGTCAAATTCCTGCTTTTAAGTCACCCAAATTTCTCCTGTTGTGAAGGAGAGGTTTTTTGTTGTTGTTTTTTTAAATTTCTGTGTGGTTATGCCACTAACTTGATACATCGTTAGACTTATTTGTTACATTTGGTTTTGATTTCTAGGGTTTCCTTTAAACACGGTCTTTTTGAGACATAATTCATACACCATACAATTTACTCCTGTAGATTATCTAATTATTTGGTTTTCAATATATTCAATGAGATGCACAACCATCTCATAATCATTATATTTTTATCATGTCAAAAAGAATCTCCACTATCACTACCCAGCTACCACCCTTGATACCCACAGCATAAAGCAACCATTAATTTTCTTTCTGTTTCTTTTTGCCTAGCATGGGTGCATCAGGTAATGTGGTCTCGGGTTTGGCTTCATCCATGTTGTACCATATATCAGTATTTCCTCTTTTTGACTAATTTTCCAGTGTATAGCTATCCTATATTTTGTGGGTCCACTCATTAACAGCTGGAGATTTGGGTGGTTTCTTCCTTTGATTTTTATGACGAATGCTACTGTGATTACTTGTGGGCAAGTTTCTGTGTGACCCTATCGTTTCACTGCTCTTGGGTATAGACCCTAAGAGTAGATAGAACTGCTGGGTCAAATGGTAACTGTGTTTAGCATTTTAAGGATCACCAGACTAGTTTGCAAAGTGATCACACCATTTTACATTGTTCCAAGCAGTATATGTGGGTTCCAATTTTTCCTATACTTGGTATAGTCTTTTTTTTTCTTTTTCTTTTTTTTTTTTTTGCTGCCAGGGATAAAACCCAGGTGCTTAACCACTGAGCAATATTCCCAGCTGTTTATTTTTATATTTATATATTTATTTATTAGAGGGCCTCACCAACTTGCTGAGGCTGGCTTTGAACTTTCGATCCTCATGCCTCAGCCTCCCAGCCACTGGGATTACCTGTGTGTGCTGCCGCGTCCTGCTGTCTTTTTTATTCTAGCCATCCTCGTCCTTGTGAAATGGTATGTTATTGTGGCTTTGATTTGGTTTTCCCTGGTGGCTGATGATTTTCATGTGCTTACTGGCTATTTATATCTCTTTAGTGAAATGTCTATGCAGATCCCTTACCAATTTTAAAAACTGAGTTATTTATCTTTTATTGAATTATCAGCATTTTTCAATATATTCTACATACAAATCCTGTATTGGAGACATAATTTGCAAATATTTTCTCCCAGTCTATGGATTGGCTTTTTACTTTCTTGAAAGAATTCTTTAAATCTCAGAAGTTTTTATTTTTTTTTTAATTTATTTTGTCACTAGGGCTGAACCCAGGGGAGCTTTACCACTAGCCACATAACAAGCCCTTTTCATTTTTTATTTTGAGACAGGGTCTCGCTAAGTTGATTAGGGCCTCCCTAAGTTGCTAAGGTTGGCCTTAAACCTGCCATCAGCCTCCTGCCTCCGCCACCAGAGTGGCTGGGATTACAAGTGTGCAGCACTGCACCCAACTCAAATCTTTTAAGTTAGTTGCAGCCGGATTCACCCACGTTTTAACTTTATTGCTTTTGCTGTTGGCATCGTATCTAAGAATCTATGGCCAAATTCAAGGTTATGAAGACGTTTCTCTTCTAAGAGTTTTAGGTTTTTGGTTCTTCATTAAAGTTTTTGATACTTTTTCTTTTGTACTGGCTGATTTAACCTAGGAGTGCTTAACCACTAGGTACATCCCTAGTCCTTTTTTATATTTTTATTTTGAGTCAGGGTCTTGCTAAGTTTCTGAGGGCCTCACTAAATGCTGATTCTTGCCTCAAACATATGATCCTCCTGCCTCAGCCTCCCAAGTGTTGGGATTACAGGCGTCCACCCCATGTCTGGCTTTTTGATACATTTTGAGTTAATTTCTGTATATGATGTAAAGGTCATTTTTATTCTTTTGTGTGTAGCTATCCAGTCATCCTAGAACAATTTACTGAAGATTACTTTTCTCCATTGAATAATCTTGGCATTCTTGTTGACCCTTAGACTTGGGTGTATTTCTGGACTCAATTCTAATCCGTTGATCTATATATCTTGCCTTGTATCAGTCCACAATGCCTTGATTGCTCTTGCTTTGTGTTAAGTTTGGAAATCAGGAAGCATGAGTCACCCAACTTTGTGCTTTTTCAACATTCTTTTCTGGGCTCCTAGAGTTTCCATACAAATCTTCAAACCAGCTTGTCAATCTCTACAAAGAAGTCAATTTGAAATCTAATAGGATTATGTAAAATCGCTATATCAATGTGGTAACTGTTGCAATTTTAGTAATATAGTCTTATATTTATGAACATGGAATTGTTTCAAGGAAACATAGACATCTTTGTCTTGGTCTTTCATTCCTAACTATGTTAGCTGTGGGTTTTTTGTAGATGACTTTTTTTTCCAGGTAGATATTTTGGCTTGGTAGTATATTGTTGACAATTTCTGCATATATATGCATATGTGCATATAAATATTCATAAGAGATCCTGGTATAGTTTTCATTTTTTGAGATGTAGGCTTTAGTATGAGAGTAACAGTAGCCTCTTACGATGTTTAGGAATTATTCCCTCAATTTCTCAATATTAGATGCCTAGGAATTATTGCCTCAATTTCTCAATATTAGGATGATTAGGAATTATTCCCTCAGTTTCTCAACGTTTATATAATTTATTCACTTATAATTGTTTATATTTCTGCACAATCCTGTTGATTTCTACAATGTTAATAATAATGTTCTTTCATTTGAGATTTCTCTCTCTCTCTGTCTTTTGAGCAGAGGGTTTAACCTAGCTCAAGATTTGCCAACTTTGTTCTTCCAGAGAACCAACTTTTGGGTTCATTAATTTTCTGTACCATTTCCTGATCTCTAATTCTTTAATTTCTGCTCATACCTGCTGGTCTTCTTGGCTTGCCTCTCCTAGCATGGAAACTCTCTGTTTTATGAATGAATGGGGGTGAAGGAAATTGGTGTCAATATTCTTGATACTCTGATCCAAAGACAGAACGTCTACCCCTTGGTGACGGTTAGGCAGAAGAAGGGAGATCCCATGTCCTGACTGCACTCCCCAGAGTTTATGAGAAACGCAGCCCTCCGGCCCCTCTTGGAAAGCGTGCTGTCAGCAGCCCTTTGGTTGGTTGGGGTGTTCTAAGCTACTGTCCTCTGGGGTAGGGAAAGGGAAGGAAGTGGGTCATGATTCAAATGCCACAGACTTACTGGTCCTACTAGTTTAAGTATGGTCTTATGACAATTTCTGGAGAATTCAAATATTTTAAAATGCTTTTCAGCAGTTTCACTGTGGAGTAGGCCTGGTGGTGGCGGGGGGGAGGGGATTCACATTGCCATCCAGAGGTACAGTCTTGGGGTTTGTCTTTGAATTTTTAATTCAATTTAACTTTATAGCAATTTCACCTTATTTAGCTTGATTCAAATATCAAATCTATTAAAATGAGGTATATTCGGAGAAATTCAGTTCCTATTTCTATCTACTTTGTTGCCTCTTCCTATTAAGATGAAAGAGGTTTTTGAGTATAGTTAATACATGTAACACGCCTCTTAAGCTGCACAGTTGAGTGGGTTTTTTTGTACATGTCCAGCGCTGTTTAACCATCATCACTAAGTTCAGAATATTTCATCTCACCCAAAAGAGGCCCGTGCCCTTGTAGCAGTTGCTCTCCTACCCATACCATTAGCTTCCAGCCCCCCTACCCCCAGTCCCTGGAAACCACTAATCTACTTTCTTCTCTCTGGATTTACCCATTTTAGACTTTTCACATAAATGGAATAATGCAATAGGTATTGTTTTGTGACTGACTTCTTTTACTTAGTATGAATTGATGCTTACATCTTTTTATTTGTTTATCCATTTATCAGTTGATTAACATTTGGGCTTTCACTTTTGTCTCATGAATAATGTACAAGTTTTTGTGCTGAACGTATATGCTTCTTTTCTCTTAGGTATATACGCAGGAGAAATGCTGAGCATTAGATAATTTTTTTTCTTAGAGATTGAGAGAAAGTTAATTTTTTCATCAGATTTTGCTGTTCCTTTATTTATTTGTGTATGTGGCACTGGAGTTTGAACCTGGGTTCTCACACATGCCAGGCAAGCACTCTACCCCTGAGCCACCTCTCCAGCCCTGTAACGTTAAACAGAACTTTTTGTTGTATTCTGTTATTCGGAGAAGTACTTAGATGGATATGTGTGCACATGAGTGTTTAGACATTGACTGTCTTCGGTAAATAGTAGCATTGCACGGATACTTTTTTCCATCTTATTTTTCCCACCTAAAATACATCTTGAAATACAAAAGCAAAAATAATGTATGTGTGAGCATCAGACCATATAAATATATAGATATTCCTCAAATCATTTTATAGCTGCACGGTCAGGATGTGCCTTGACTGTTCAACCAGTCACCTATTCGTGGACATTTGGATTATTTTACAGTCTCATGTTATTAAAAATAGAACTGAAAAAAAATCACATTGGTTATTGGGGTATTTTCGCATTTTTGCAATTGTATTTTGGAAATAAATTCTTAGAAGTGAGATTTCTGAGTAGAAGGATAAATATGGTTAGGTTTTATCAGATTCCCTTCCACTGATATTTTACATTCCTATCAGTGATTTATAACATTACTAATATCCCTGTCTGGTCACTTTTTACAATATACTATTTATGATTGAATAATGTGTTTGTGGCACAATTCTATTTATTCCCTTGTTAAATTTGTTAACTATGATGTTTAGATCTAGATTGTTATTAATTATTTTAACTTTTTGATAGAGGCTTATAGGCTTGTAAATTCTTTCAATATTTCTGTAAAGTTTTGCTTTAAATGTTTTTAGACCCTGATTGGTATATTCAAGTTCAGGAGTACTTTTATTTTTTCATTATGTAATATCCTTCCTAATTTCTAATGCTTTTTCACCTACAGTCTATTATATTTATATTAATCTTTAAAGATTATATAGTTAAGTATATATAATCAAATATATATTCAAATATACTTTTATTCAAAATACATAAGTGAATATATATTCAAATATACTTTTATTCAAAATACATAATTGCATATATTCCTATGTATCTAGAATGGCATATATGATAAATATATGCATATATTCACTTTTCTTTTGGCTGCAGTTCATGTGGTGTCTTTCTTTATGTTCAATCTTTCTATGTGCTTACGTTTTAAGTGTCTAATATAAACACCTATATTTTGATATACTTTATGTGGTTTTAAAAGATACGGTTTAGTTCATTCACATGTATTATAGTTAGTGAGATTTTATTTTAGATTTATTCCTATTATCATACTTCTTATTTTCTATTTACCATATATTTGAAATTTTATTATCATTTTGCTTATTCTCCACTTCCTACTATCGAATTGATTGGAATTTGGATTTCTAGAACTTTTGAAGGGTAAAATATTTCTCTGTATGACATTTTCTTTTTATTTTTCCTTTTTTTTTTTTTTTTTTTTTTTGTACCAGGGATTGAACCTAAAGGCGTTTAACCTCTGAGCCACAACCCCAACTTTCCCAGTCCTTTTTATATTTTATTTGAGACAGGGTCTCATAAGTTGCTGAGGCTCGCTTTGAACCGGCAATCCTTCTGTCTCAGCCTCCCAGGTGGCTGGGAGTACAGGTGTGCGCCACCTTGTCCAGCAACATTTTCCTTATTGTTGTTTTTACCAGTGGCTCTTCTAGTTCAGAAATTGGTCATCTTGTCATTTGGAAATTACAGTTCCTTCTCCTCCCCTAGTTTTGATTTGTAGAAATTAATATGAAACTTTTAAAAATTTATAAATCACAATATAAGCTTATATCAGCACATAGCGCTATAACTTACAACGTAGCTTTTTTGGGAAAATGACATTTTAATCATAAGCATTTGAGCTGTAAAAATATTGTCTATAGGGGCTGGAATGGTGGCTCAGCGGTTATGGCAGTTGCCCGTCATGCTCGAGGACAGAAGTTCAAACCCCAGCACCACGTACGTGACGACGAAGTCTTGGAGCAACGAAAGCTGCATGAAAAACTAAATAAAAATTGTTTCTCTCTCTCTCTCTCTCTGTCCCTCTCTCTTTAAAAAAAATTGTCTATAATGCTCATCCATTAGGAGATGGCTTATTAGTATCCCTGTTATGAATAAATAGCATACTGAACTATTTAGGGGAAAGAACCACAATTCGTGATTTATTTGTGTGCTTGTGCACGCGCGCGCGCACACACACACACACACACACACACACTTTGAATGGTATAGAACAGGTAATCCGGGTAAGTGGCATATAGTGATTGTGGCACTATTTTGTTTTCATGATATTTTGCAAGTTTGAAATTATTTCCAAACAAAAATTGGGGGGCTGGGAGTATAGCTCAGTTTTAGAGCATTTGCCTAGATATGCAAGGCCCTGGGTTTGGTATAAATCTTCATCTGTAGCAAAGGATTAAAAAGATAATCTCTTTTGTTTCTGGAATTTTCCATTCATATTGTTAAAAAAAAAAAAAGAAACTTGAATATACTAGTATATTTGATGATGGTTGTCCGCCCCCCAGTGTTCAATTTCTGCAGCTACTAATCTTACAAAATCAAAACCAACTGAATCATCTGGGAATGTGGTTTTGTTGATTTCTTTATGGTGATAACAGATCATGAAAACAATGTGTGTGATATCAAAATTAACGAAAAATAACCACAAGCCACTGCTATAGGAAAACAGACCAGTGTTGTAATATCAAATGTATTTCTGTGATCCTTAAAAAAGTCATCAAAATCTCAAGAGGACATCTAAGTAACCAGAGCATAGAAAAAGGCCATGACCAGGGTCCAGACTAATCAAAAGAGGGATTAACACGTAATCCACAATAAAATCAGGGCACAGAATTTATTCAAAACATTCGTTTACTAGACACCGAATAGTCAGATCAGGAAAACTAGCAACACGTTTTTTCCCCTTTCTCTCCGAAAAGCAGATGTTGTGGTTTTTTGTCCAAGTAAACTCCATAACAACAGAAGAACAAAGTGGGTTCAACATTTGACTTGAGATAATTCAGCAACATAAGCTTTTAAAGAAACAATACTTTAAAACAAACACTGAACATCAATCTCTAATGCAACCCATTCATTCTGATGCTCTTTTAGTCTTCCTTCTGGATGAAGGCTATGGTCCAGACTGTACAAAGAAAACTGGGATGTAAAATGCTGAGTTCCATTCAAATGTCCTCAGCATCGTCACCTGCATGTCCCACAGCACCATTGTGGCATCATCTGCTGGAGCAAATGATGTAGTTTGTCCTAGAAGTTCAGCATCAATAATTTTGTGTTTGGTTTTGTTTTTGTTTTCATATCAGAGATTGAAACCAGGGTTCAAAGATTGAGCCACATCTCCAGCCCTTTTTGAAAATTTTTATTTTTTATTTTGAGACAGGGTCTCGCTAAGTTGCTTAGGGCTAAGCTAAATTGCTGAGGCTGACTTTGAACCTGCAGTCCTCCTGCCTCAACCTCCCGAGTCGCTGGGATGACAGGCATGTGCCACCACCCCTGACTCCGCATCAACTTTTAGATATCCAGCTTTATTGGCAATGTAATACTACATGAAAGGATATAACTTTGTCATTTGGTAGTCTTACAAGCCCACCCACGCAATGTCTGAAGGCTTTGTCCAAACCTTTTTTACCCCAATTTCTTTTGACCATCAAAACATGTTGCTTCGAATTTTCCATTTCCCAACATTCACATAACACAGGCTTGCTGGTCTGTTTTCTCCTTGAATAGCAGTTCTCTTATTTCAGATTCAGGCTCGTTCTCACCTCTACTTCTATTTTCTCCTGGCTTCTTGAGCAGGCCTTTGGTGGAGGTCTGGGTCTCCCTCTCCCTTCCTGTACTGGACAAGGCGCATGGGACACAGCAGTCAAGCGCAGCCTGGTACTGTGATCACAGTGTTGGCCTAGGTGGAGAGCATCCAGCTGGGGTTTCCTTATCAATTTGCCCCTCTGTGCTTTCCAGTGTGACTGTACATCTTATTTCTACTTTCTTAATGAACGCCCTTTCAATTTTACTCGATCTATTTGGTGAAGTCTAAAATTAGTCTTACTTCCAGTTTCGTCTTGAAGAAAGACTTTAAAATCCTTGCTTTCATTAATTCTTACAGATTTTATGTTAATGTCTAAGTTTTTTTTCTTGCCTAAATTAGCTATTATTGTTGTTGTTGGTACCAGGGATTGAATCCAGGGGTGCTTAACCACTGAACTACATCCCTAGCCTGTTATTTATATTTTATTTTGAGATTGGGTCTCACTAAATTACTCAGGGCCTTCCTAAATTGCTGGGGTTGGCTTTGAACTCACAGAGCCACTGAGATTTCAGGCATGCACCACCATACCCAGCTTATTGTGTGTTTTTTTGTTTTTGTTTTTGTTTTTTTAAGAGAGAGGGAAAATGAGAGAGAGAGAAAGAAAGTAAGAGATAATCAATTTTTTTTAGTTTTTCATGTGGCTTTCGTTTCCCTGACACATAGCTATGTACTTGTTCATGCTGGGCAAGCACCCTAACCACTGAGCCACCTCTCCAGCCCCTTATTGTTGTTTTTTAAATGAACTCCCTTCCTTCCTTCCTTCTTTCCTCCTTCCTTCCTTCCTTATTTCTTTCCTTGCTGTTTCGTATTTATCAATTTCCTTGGTTGCCGTTCTTTCTTGTACCTGATTCCTTCTGGGTTCTGTTTCCTTTCTAAAGTGCATCCCCTGTACATCCATCTTTTGGTGTCCACAGGGGGATGGTTCCAGGACCCTACTGGGATACCAAAATCCAAGGGTGCAAGTCCCTTCCATGAGATGATGTAGCATTAACATTTAAACTATACGCATCCTCCTGGATAGTTTAAATCATCTCTAGATTACTTATAAGATCTTATTTACAATGTATATAACAACTATTACATTGTATAGACCTACTTATTCACAATGTATATAACAAATATATGCACTGTTCTATACATTGTAAATATACATGTAACTATGTAAATAGTTGTTGTACCATACTGTGTAGGGACTAACCACAAGAAAGAGGTCTGTTCAGTACAATTTTGTTTTTCTGAACATTTTCCATCTGAGGTGGTTGAATCTACAGCTGTGGACTCCACCAATATGCAAGGCCAATCTAACGTTTCTCTTTGAAAATTCTGAGAGAATATAAAGGATCATTAAATGAATATTTGATCCTGGTCACCCTTGGGACCTTCATCTATCGAGTTCTTTTTTTATGAATGAGTCGGTGATGGCTAGCAGGGGCTGTTGTTGTAGAAACGCTTTAAGTTTCTGCGGAAAGAAATCCACTCTCCACTGCCCCCTCCCAACAGCTCCTTGTGAGGCGCATTTTGTGCGGGAGTCTGAAAGATGAATTGCATTCGGGGCTTTTTCCTTGGAGTTCAGGGTTGGGTCTTATTACTTTTCTTTCTTCTAGGAAGACAAAGCAGGTTTTGCTCATGATCACAGCTCCGAAAGCACTCTGTGGGGAGCCCTGGAAGCCCAGCCCAGGGAGCTTAGGACCACATGGTATTGGGTGGGGTAAGGGCAGGAACCATGACCTCCTCCCCAGTAGTGGCCAAACAGCTGGCTCTGCTTTTCAGTGATCCAATGTCTTTGTCCATCAGTGTCCTGCACCCTGGCACTTGAAGGGGGCAGTTACTGCCTCAAGCAGATGAGGGTCTGGGGATGGGGTAAAATTCACCAAGCATCCTGTATTTTTTTCTAATATGGGGAGGAGGGAAAACTTGGCCAGGGAGAGAAGACTGAAGAATTTACTCTGAATATTTGTGTAAATAGAATTCTAAGGAGTGGAATTAGGAGGTTGAAAGATATGCACATATTTTAATCAGTTTCATGTGTCTTTGCAAATTAGTTTCAGAAGGCCTGTGTGGTAACCTGGAAATCATTAATATTCAGAAAGGCAGGATATGAAATAATATGTGTGCTGATCTGGCCATACTCAAATGGGAACGGAATATGGGACATAATGATTTGACGGATTCTTTTTTATGGTGATGTGGTTGTATGTATGTTTAAACTTTTTTACATTTTGGTAAATGTGTCCATATGAATAATGTAATAATTTTTAAAAAGCAAAGGTAAAGGAAGAGAAAAATATTCGTTTGCTTGCTGTTCTAGCTATGACTTGGTTGCAACTTTTCATATTTTTCCCATTATATATAATCCCAAATTGTGATACCTAGCAAATAACATCAGATTAGTTTACTGAGAATGGGACACATCCATGCAAGAAAATGTCTGGAACTATTAATTTGTGTTTGTTCTCTGTCAGTTTCAGGTCCTAAGGGCTGTTAGAATCAAGGATTCTCGCAGGATTAAATGCAGAATCAGCTCCCAGTTAAACTTTCCCAGGTCTTTGTAAAACCCAAAGAGGCTTGGAGGCTGGAGCTGTGGAGGGTGGGGGAGTGGGACCTAGAGGCCAGGCGTGGAGTGGAGCGGCGAGTCCCCTGGGGATCAGAGGCAGGTGACCCACTGCAGGAGATGATTGCCTTAGAGAAGTCAGCCCGGTTCTGATGGGAGTAGGGTTAAAGACCCAGAGCTTCCGTCCAATCCAGCACATGTGAGACCTTTTGATCACACACACAGTCCTGCCAGCGCAATTGGGTGCGGCACTGGCTCTCAAACCTGAATGCATACCTGTCACCAGAAGGGTCCTGTAAAGCCTGAACTGGAGCCCCCAGCCCCAGGTTCTGATTCAGCGGCCTGGGTTGGGGCCTAAGAACGTGCATTTCTAGCAGGTTTTCAGTGTGACTGCTGCTGGTGACCGTATTTATCGCTATTGCTTTCCTGTCCCCCAGGGTTGAAGGTGGACCCAGGACTCTCACAGGCCAAGACTTCACTCTACCCTAGCAATACCTGGATGAGCAGTGTATGCACGGGCTTTTCCGACACTTTGATCCAAGGATTGGTTGGTGGCAGCTCTGGGAGGTGCTGTCCCCTAAAGGTGGGCTTGGTTTATTTCCAGATTCAAGAGCACCCACTTGGTGTTTGTTAGAGCCCAAAGCCCAACAGGAAGGGTCCTGCGCTTCCACTTAGTTTCTACCCACTGTACTTTTAGAATTTCATAATACAATTAAAATGCTCTCTTGGTCACTTTCATATCTCTTTCAGCTTAAAAGATTTTCACCTATGTGAGGAAGTTATGGCATTTCTCATAGTATTTAAAAGTGCCTTTGGGGGCTGGAGCGGTGGCTTGGTGGTTACGGTGCTTGCCCGGCATGCGCAAGTACACAGGTTCAAACCCCAGCACCACGTACAAAACAGTCTTAGAGCAACGAAGGCCACATGAAAAACTAAATAAAATTGATTCTCACTTTCTCTCTCTCACTGTCCCTCTCTCTTTTAAAATAAATAAGTAAAAAATAAAAGTGTCTCTGGGTCTTTTGGGTGGCTGTCCTGGGAGGTAAAGGGGAGTCTTTGCCCTTTTTTATGGGGTTAGTCACAGTGCTGGGAGTGGCTCCGCACTGCCTCCTGGCAGGTCTGTGCCCTGAGGAGCCCACACGCTACAGAGAGTGCTAATTGAGTGACTCTCTGAGACCCCACACATGGGGGTCCTGGCTTGTCCCCTGGGAACACTCATCTGGCTTTTGTTTCTCAGACACTTAGTTGTGCATGTGGTGCTGGGGTTCGAACCCAGGTCCTCACACATGCCAGGCAGGCGCTGTAACCAGTGAGTCACTGCTGCAGCCGGAGAAACCCTTTCTTAGATGAGTTTGGACCCCCACTACCACTTTCATAACCCTGGGCTTCCTATTTCCCGCCTCGAGGTCCCCTGACACCTGTATTTTTGCCCCACTGGCTTAGGGGGCTGTGGAATCCGCATTCCACGCCTGCCTGTGATGTGGACAGAAGCATGCATTGGCCTTCTTTGGGGGTGGAGGAAGAGAGGGAAGTGGGGGAATGGGCTGCAGCAAGCGGGAAGGAAGGGGATCGGATGGAGAGGACACGGAGCGGCGTGGCCTTGAGAGGAGCAAGTCCAGTTTCCTTCATTCCGGAGCTCTGATGTGAGTGGAAATGACTTGAGGGGAATAAAACACGCAGGGAAGGATGCCGTCTCTAGAGAGCAGCTGGGCGCAGGGCTTAGGAGGAGTTTTAGGGTCCAGGGTCTCCTCCCCCTCCTCTCCTCCCGGTTACCCTGTCACCACCACTTCATCTGCTGTGACTCAGAAGTGACAAGTGAAGGAAACTGGACACACTGGCCTGGAGGAGAGTGTGATGTAGCGTGGGGCCTTTCACTCAGCACTGGGCTGGGTAGATTCCCCTGCACTGTCACATCCAGTAAGTTTGTTCTTTCCAGCAACAAACGCCCCTTCCCCCAGGAGGGCAGAGGACACCACTCATCTGGCAGATTTGCCCCTTCTGCAAATTTCGTATAAATGGAATCACACAGTGTGCAGAGCTTGGGGCTGGCAGGTGTTCAGGGTCCACTCTTGTCACGGTATAGATCAGCACCTCGTTTGTCCTCGTGGTTAGCAGAGAGCGCTGTGTGTGCTTGTCATGCGTGCCATGATGTTGTGAAGTACAGATTCACTGTGGAATGTGTAACTACAGCCAGTTAACAAACGGATCACCTGACAGCTCTCATCTTTGTCTCGTTTCTTTTTCTTTCTTTCTTTCTTTTTTAAGAGAGAATCAATTCTTTAGTTTTTCATCTAGTCCCTGTTGCTCCGACACGTCGTTGTGTACGTGGTTCACACCCGTGTCCTCGTGCACGCCAGGCAAGTGCCGTAACCACTGAGCTACCACTCCAGCCCCTGTGTTGATTCTTTTTATTGCTGAACAATATTCTGTTGTTTGAGCATACCCCATTTTATTTACCCAGTCATCACTTGGGCATTTGTGATTTTTCCACCTTTTGCACATTGTGAATAATGCTGTCGCAGACAAGTTTTTGTGTGGGCAGTGGCGTCTTTTAGTTTCTCTGAGGTCCATCCCTAGGAGCAGAGCTGTGGGGTCATTTGGTAACTCTGCATTTCACTGGTTAAGAAACTGGTGCTTTCCAAGGCACCAGCACCATTCTACATTTCCACCGGCAACGAATAAGGATCCCAACTTTCCTTGGTCTTTGCGTCTCTGGTTCCTAGTCTTTTGAGTCCAGCTGTCTTAGAAGGTGTGAATTAGTGTCTCACTGTGGTTTGGATTCAGATTTCCCAGTGGCCTGCGATATGAGCATCTTTCCATGATCACATTAGTGTCCCTTTATGGAAAACTCTGTGTAGATCCTTTGCTTATGAAAATGGATTGCTTGCCTTTAATTATTCAAGTCTCTTATTAAATATATGATTTTCCAAGATTTTCTCCCATTCTGTGGATTTTCTTTCCACTTTCTTGATAGTGTCCTTCAATGCATTAAAGTTTTAAATTTTGATGATTCCTTCTTACCTGATTTTTTGTTGTTGTTGCTTGTACTTTTGGTGGCATATCTAAGAAACTCAAGGTCTCAAGATTTATCCCTGTGTTTTCTTCTAAGAGTTTTGCAGTTTTAGCTCTTACATGTAGGTTCGTGATCAATTCTCAAGCTAATTATTAATAATTATTCATTATAGGGGCTGGAGCAGTGGCTCAGTGGTTTCGGCGCTTGCCTGGCAAGCATGAGGACCTGGGTTCAAACCCCAGCACCACGTACACAACTAAGTGTTGGAGCAACTACGGCCATGTGAAAAACTCAATAAAGTTGTTTCTCTCTTTCTCTGTCTCTCACTGTCTCTCTCTCTTTAAAAAAAAATTGTTATTCATTATAAGGTAGGGATCAAACTTCATTCTTCTGCATGTGAGTAGCTGGTGGTCCAGGTATCATTTGGTGAAATTTTCTTACTGAATTGCTTTGGCATCCTATCAAAACTCCGTTGATCATGATTGGGAGGATTTGTATCTTAACTCTGCTTCTATTCCATTGATCTGTACGTCTAAATCTTATGACAGGACCACACGGTCTTGACTGAAGCTTTGTTTTAAATTTTAAAATCATGAACTTTGAGTTGTTCAACTTTGTTCCTTTTTTACTATTCAGAGTCCTTTTTGTAATTCTAAATGAATTCTTCAATTCCTGCCAAGAAGTTATGTAATATCTTCACAGTGATTACAGGGAATCCACGGTTTGGGGAACACCATTAATTTAAAGCATTAAGTTTTTCTTTTCTTTCTTTTTCCCCCTTTGGTACCAAGGATTGAAAATCTGCCATTATAGCCATTTCAAGTGTACAGTTCAGTAGTGGGTTCACCCTGTTATGAAACAGTACGTTTTATCTTGTAAAATTGAAACTCTATACCCAGCTGCTGGTAACCACCATCCTACTTCCTGTTGCTAAGGATTTAGCTCCTCCAGAAACCTCCTATGAGAGAATCGTGCAGTATTTGCTGTTTTGTGACTGGCTGATTTCACTTAACATTCCCAAGACTCACCCAGGCGGTAGCAGACATTGTGTCAGAATTTCCTTCCATTGTAAGGCAGCGTAATATTCTGGGGTGTGTGTGTGTGTGAGTGCATTTTCACATTTTATCTATCCATTCATTTGTACATGGACACATGGTTGCTTCTACCTTTTGGGTTATCTAATATTTTAAATTAAGAGTTGAGTAGTTTTACAATCATAAATGTGCATAAAGTAACAATATGGTATTCATTTGATCATAAACCATAGTTACCCCCACATTGCCCATACCCCAGTCTCTTGATTCTTCAATATTATGCCCCTAACAAATATAATTGACTATATATGTACATATATGTGTGTGTTTGTGTATGTATAAGTTTGTGAATTTTACAGAATTAAATTAATACGTACATAATATTTGACTTTTGGGGGGGTAAAGAGTATGCTACATTGTTGGTTGTCTCCCTAGATCCCTCCCTATCACATCCCCCCCTCCTCTCCCTCCCCCTCCCCACCACATGACTATAGTTCCCCTAGATTATGTGTTGCTAGCCCTTGGTGGGTCTAAAATGTGAGTTTGACTATCTTTCCCCCAAGATTGGGTTTAGCTCCAGCCTCCAAAAAATAGGGAAAACATTCAGCCTTTGACTCTCTGGGTTTTGCAAACTTCGCTCAGCATGATTTCTTCCATTGCCATCCATTTTCCTTGAAAGGCTGAAATACTGTTTCTAATAGCTGAGTAAACCTCTATTGTGTGTGTGTGTGTGTGTGTGTGTGCATGCGTGTGTATCAGAGCTTTTGGATCCATTCATCCAGTGAGGGGCATCTGGGTTGGTCCCATAATTTTGCTATTGTAAATTGAGCTGCTATGAACTCTGATTTTGCTGTGTCACTGTAATGTGCTGATTCTAACTCCTCTGGGAAAATACCCAGAAGAGGAATAGCTGATTGTATGGTGGATCCTCCCTAATTTTTTTTAAATTTTTTTTAAGAGAGAGGGACAGTGAGAGAGACAGAGAAAGGGAGAAACAACTTTATTTAGTTTTACACATGGCCTTAGTTGCTCCAACACTCAGTTGTGTATGTGGTGCTGGGGTTTGAACCCGGGTCCTCGTGCTTGCCAGGCAAGCGCCGAAACCGCTGAGCCACCGCTCCAGCCCCCTCCCTAATTTTTTGAGGAATCTCCACACTGCTTTCCAGAGTGGCTGAACTAGTCTACAGTCTTACCAATGGTGTGCTAGTGTTCCTATCTCCCCACAACCCCTCCAGAATCTGTTGCTTATATTCTTCATCTTTGCCAGTCTGACTGGAGTGAGATGAAATCTTAATATAGTTTTGATTTGCATCTCTCTAATTACTAGTGATTTAGAACACTTTCTCATGTATTCATTGACTTGCTCAGTGTCCTCTGTTAAGAAGTTTCTCTTTAGCTCTTTGGCCCATTTATTGATTAGATTGTTATTGTTTTTGATTTGAAGTTTTTGAGTATTTTGTAAATTTTGGATATTAGTCCTCTGTTGGCAGTATCACAGGCCATGATTCTCTCCCATTCTGTAGGTTGTCTCTTGACTGTTTTGACTAATTCCTTGGCTGAGCAGAAGCTTTTTAATTTAATTGCATTCCTCTCATTGATTTTTTACTTTAATTTTTTTTCTTTAGATGTCTTGTTGAGAAAGTCTTTGCCAACTCACAAATGCTGCAGTGTTGGTCCTAATTTTTCTTCTAGCAGTTGTATGGGAGCTGGTTTAATTCCTAGTTCCTGGATCCATTTTGATTTGAATTTTGTGCAAGGTGAGAGATAAGGATTTAATTTCAACTTCCTGCAAATGCCTGTCCAGTTTGTCCAGGAACAAATGTTGAATAGGCTGTCTTTCCTTCATGTAATATTTTGACCCCCTTTGTCAAAAATCACATGTTTAAAGATTTGTGGGTTTGTCTCGGAGTCTTCTATTTCCTTCCATTGGTCTTCCTTCCTATTTTAATACCAGTTCCATGCTGTTTCTGTTACTACAGCTCTAGACTATAGTATTAGATCTGGTATTGTGAATCCACCTGTTTTGTCTTTCTTGATCAGTAATGTTTTGGCTATTCTGGATTTCTTGTTCCAAATGAATTTGAGAATTGCCTTTTCTGTGTCTTTAAAGAATGCCATTGGTATCTTGATGGAGCTTGCATAGAATCTGTATAGTGCTTTTGGCAGGATGGCCATTTTAATTATATTAATTCTGCCTAATCAAGAGTATGGAACGTCTTTCCATCTTCTCGAGTCTTCTTCAATTTCTGTCTTCAATGTTTGATAATTTTCATTATAGAGTACTTTTACTTTCATCATTAGATTAATTCCCAAGTATTTTTTTCTCATAGAGGACATTGTGAATGGAATCAGCTTCCTGATTTCTTCTTCTACCCTAATATTGTTAGCACATAGGAAAGCTATTGATTGATGGGTGTTGATCTTGTAGCCTGCCACTTTGCTAAATCTGTTTATAAGCTCAAGCAGTTTTCTGGTGGAGTTTTTTGTATCTTCCAGATATAGGATCATGTCATCAGCAAAAAGGAATAGTTTTACTTCCTCTCTTCCTATTCTTATCCCTTTTGGGTTATCTTGCATCAACTGGCTCTTTCGTAATGCAAAAGAGAAGGAAGCTAAATGGTAGATTCCCACTACTGATGGGACATTCCCCTATGATAGATGTCCTCAAATTTAAGCCTGCACCGGAAATAGCTGATGGGCTTCTTAAAACACAGGCTACTGCTGCACCTCACTGCTGGGCTTTCTGATTATATAGTTCTGGGTTGGCCCCTGAGAATTCGAATTTCTAACAAGTTCCCCGGTGATGCTAATGCTCTTAGTCTAGGGATCACACTTAGAGAATTAATTACAGAAATTATATCAGGAGGAGCCACACTCCATAGTTATGGCCATTCATTACACACAACAAGACACTAATGTTAAGTGATTTACTCATTTTGTTTTTACCATAATTTTTATTTTCTCTGTCTTTAAATGAGGAAACTGAGTCACAGAGAGGTTATTTATCTTTCCCAAAGGCTTAGCACACTAAGTGCAGGTTGTGGATTATGAATGTTGGTAGTTTCAGAGTCTGTGGGTTTAAACAAACCTCATAATATGAAGTAGCATATCTCAAGGCTAGAAATGAATATATTTGCCTACATTTGTAAAAACTCAGACATGCTTAAGAAAAATTAGTTTTGTTAATACTAAGCTAATTATTGCACTTCTTTCTAATTTTATGAATCTTAACTTTGTATTATTGGGAACCAGAATGATGAAAAATGAGGAATATTAGTTCTTTTCTTTGAAAAATTTAAAGAAATTTGCTTGACATGAAGAACATTCCTATACATTTTCCTCTTGGATCTTTCTTTCTGTGTTCCCTGTCTCCTTTTAGTCATAATAGTACTTATTTCAGGTGCTTCAATTGGCTGAGAAGATGGGTTTCTCTCTTTGCTCTGCTGTGTTTAATCCAGGTTTTTTTCTTTCTTTCCTTCTTTTTTGTAAGGGAGAGGAACAGTGAGAGAGAAGTAATCAATTTTATCTGGTTTCTCATGTGTCTTTTGTTGCTCCAACACTTTGTTGTGTACGGGGTGCTGGGGTTTGAACTCATGTCCTTGGGCATGCCACGCAAGTGCCATAACCACTGAGCCACCGCTCCAGCCCCATATGCTTGCTTCTTTTAAAGAGACCTTATTTAATACAGATGACTCATCTGTTGGCAGTGAGCCCATGGCCAGCTCTTGCCTGAACCACACTTACCTGATGCACACACTGCCTGACCCCTTGCTACTCAACAACCGGTCCACAGTGGCCAAGCCAGAATCACCTGGAAGCCACTGGACATGCAGAATTTGAAGCCTATGACAGACCTGTGGAGCCAGAACCTGCATTTTAAATAAGACTCCCAGGTGGTTCCTGTGCCCAGTCAAGGTTGAGAAACACTGGCATACCGCATGCCAAGAAGAGTACCTGAATGAATTTCCAGATCCTCTCAAATCCCACAAAAGAGGTGATAGAACTGTCAAAGCAATGAGAGGTCAGCGTGAGGATCACAGCAAAGACACTGACTGCCCCAGCACCCCCTACACAATGAAAGCCACGTGAAAAACTCAATAAAAATGGATTCTCTCTGTCTCTCTTAAAAAAAAAAAAGCAATCATAAAGCAAGAGGATGTGTTGAAAAATTGATGAAATCGTGACCAGAAGCCCACAGGACCCTGTTAAGGAATTTCCCCTGAGAAGCAGGTCAGGGCTAACTAATTCAGTGCTCATGAAACTTCATAGAACACCACCACCAAGAATAACTGGAATAACTGTAATTATGTCACTAACTATGCTCATGATTTGAAGGCACGTTTTAAGATGCTACGAGAAGGTCGTAGACAAGCATCGTGAGTTCCTGTATGGAAGACGGTACTCATCCAACATATTTCTAGACTGAAAATGTGCTGCATGTCAAAAAAAAAAAAATCACAAGAATGAGGAAATGAGGGGGGAAACAGCACAGGACTCTCTTGCAAAATACAGCATACTGAAATGAAAGTGTGACAATCTTCAATGGGCCCTTGGGGTGTCAAATATTTGTGCTTTTATATAAAATAAGAGCCATACAATAGCTGGACTTTCAGTGTTGTAGGATTTTTAACTTACAAAAATTAAATGGACATTAAAAAACCACAAATGTTTCCAGAAAGACTATGCCTTGGTAGACGAAGATGTCTGGGACAGTTCCAGACCTTGATAGAAACTAATCCTGGAACTGATGGTGAAAATGAAAGCTTCTCCATTATTGGCTCCTAGAAATACATAAAATAAGAAAGGGAATTCATAGACCATGCTTTGTACATTTTATAATTACACCTTTTCCTGTTTGAAAACATTTTCTTTTTCTTTTTTTCTTTTTTAAGAGAGAGGAAGAGTGAGAGAGAGAGAAACAATTTTTATTTAGTTTTTCATGTGGCTTTCATTGCTCCGAGACTTGGTTGTGTACGTGGTGCTGGGGTTTGGACTCGCGTATGTTGCCGTAACCACTCCAGCCCCTTGAAAACATTTTCTAATTTAAGAGCTGAGTTTAGGAATTTTGAGTTCTTCCAGTTCCTTTAAGGGCTGAGATCTGATTTCCAACCACCAGGTGGAGACCAAACAAAATCAAAGCACTTCCCATATTTTGTGCTGTATACTGATTTTGAGCAGTTTTTATAATCTGAATTGGAGGTAGGGAGAATTTCTTTTTCTTGTAAGTATGCTGCTGACCTCAGAGGGCAAATAACGTTATAGATCAAAGATCACCTTCACAGTCAGAACTTTTCCTTTTTTTGTACCAGGAATAGAACACAGCAGTGCTTAACCGCTGCCACATTCCCAACCCCTTTTATTTTGTATTTTGTAATAGGGTCCTGCTAAGTTGCTTGGGGCCTTGCTAAGTTGCTGAGGCTGGCTTTCAACTTGCCATCCTCCTGCCTCAGCCTCCCAAGCCACTGGGATTACAGGTGCATGCCAAAGTGCCCAGCTATTTCTTTTCATCTGGATTTTGTTTTTCCTCCACCTTCATTGTGCAGCACCCCACACACATCTGTCAGAGAAACAAAGGGCAGATGAAAAACTAAATAAAAATTGATTCTCTATTTTCCCCGATTCTCTCTTTCTCACTCATTCCCTCTCTCTTAAAAAAAAGTTGCAAAAAAATAAATAGCAACTGGGTGAGAGCAGTGGTTCTCAAAGTGTGGCCCTGGAACCATCAGCAATGGCGTCTGAGAACTTACTACAAATGCTTGTTCACTGAGCTCACCTGAGAGTCCTGGGCAGAAATGTAGGGTGGACACCCCCCAGTGCTCATGTGACCTTCTCCTTTTAATTTTTTCTGAAGAGAGAGGGACAGAGAGAGAGAGAGGGAGAGAGAATCAGTTTTATTTAGTTTTTCATGTGGCCTTCATTGCTCCAAGACTTTGTTGTGTACATGGTGCTGGGGTTCGAACTCGAGTACTTGCATACGCCAGAGAAGCGCTGTAAGCACTGTAACAGCCAAGCCACCGCTCCAGCCCCTATTGTGGATACATTAATGAATTATTGTATTATCGTAACTTTGAGTTCATTTGTTTTTTAACTTTTATACTAGAGCTAAGAAGGGCTTAGCACACCAGTTTTACTCTATAAATGTCCATGTTTATGCGTTTACTAGTGAGTTTTGCACTTTCACGTGCCTTTGTGCTGCTGTTTAGCATCCTCTCATTTTACATTAAAGATTTCACTTCAATGTTTTTTATAAGGCAGATTTGAGTGACGAATCCTTTTAGTCGTGGGCAGAGTCTGGAAAAGCCTCTCTCTGCTTAACTTCTAAAGGGCGACAAGCAGCTCTTGGTTGGTGGCGTTTTCCCTTTCAGTTCATCCACAGAATCATCTTTCAGTATCATCTCACTCCCTTCTGGCTTGCAAAGCTTCTGCCGAGAAACTCACTGTCTGGTGGGGGGATTCCTTGTACTTAATACGTCACTTTTCTCTTGCTTCTTTTAAAGTTTCTCTCTGTGTCTGATTTTTGACAATTTGGTTATAACACGTCTCAGTGTAGACTAGATAGGGTTCACCCTCTTTGAGGTCTCTTGAACTTCATGAATCTGTTTATGTATTTCCCTCTCCAGATTTGGGAAGTTTTCAGTCATTAGTTCTTTTTTTAAAAATATATTTTATTAAGGGATTGAGTTATTGTACAATCATAAATGCATTTAAAGTAACAATATGATATGCAAATACACTTAAACCAGAATTACCTGCTAGATCCCTCCCTATTCTCCCTCCCTCTCCCCTTCCCGAACCTACTCTACCCTCCCCCCATCTACACGTCTATGGTTGCCCTAGATTACGTGTTGCTACACCTTTGCTGGGTCTCATACATGAGGTTGAGTACCTTTCGCTCAAGCCTGGGTTTAGCGCCAGCCTCCACAAATGAGGGAAAACATTCGACCCTTGACTTTCTGGGTTTGGCTAACTTTTCTCACCATCAGTCATTAGTTCTCTTCTTCTCCTCCTAACACTGCCATAGTACATATATTGGTTTGCTTGATAGTGTCTTGTAATTGTTTTAGGCTCTCTTCACTCTTTTTGATTTTCCTTCTCTTCGTGGATAATTTTAAATCACCTGTCTTTGAATCTGATGATTCTTCTGCTTGGTCAAGTTACCTTTTGAACCCTTCTATTAAAATTTTTAATACAGTTATCGAATTCTTCAGCTTCAGAATTTCTGTTTCCTTCTTCTTTACCATTCCTGTTTCTTTGTTAATATTCTTGTTTTGCACATGTATTACTCTCCTTTTTTATTTGTCTATGTGTATTCTTTTGGAACTCACTAAGCTTCTTTGGGATGATTGGTTTGAATTTTCTTTCAGTTGATTTACAGATTTCCACATTCTTAGGATCTCTTACTGGAGATTCCTTTTGCTCATTTGACTGTGTCAGTTCGCCTTGTTTCTTTATGTTCCTTGTAGCTTTGCACTGCTGTCTGCACATTTGGAGAAACAGCCCCCACACCCAGTCTTTATGGACTGCGTTAACTGGAAAAGACCTTCCCCAGTCGGCCTGGCTATAGAGTCTGGTTCTTTGTTCCTAGATGCTCCAGGCATCCTGTGTTTTATAGTTCGTAATCTCTTGCTTCCCTTGATGTCTGATCGAGTCAGTTCTGTCAGCACTCTGACCTGTTGGGCAGTGCACTGATGTTGGAGGCATGCTCCCCTCCCTGGCCCTCCTGGAGGAGAGGCCTCAGTTCTGTGCCTGCTCCAAGACTCTCAGAGCTGTGCTGGCCTTGGGAAGGTGTTTCTCCCCAACTGAGCTGTGCCAGTTCTTTCAACACTCTGCGCAAGACAAGACAGAAGTCAGCCTCTTGTGGAGGGTGCTGACAGGCTGGAGACACTGGATATTCACCCACTCCAACCCCAAGGAAGAGTCATGATCTCCCCCTTCCTGAACTATACCAAGTTGAGGAAGGGCTGATGCAAGCAAAGTGAAATTGTTCTTCTAATCCCTTTCAACGTGGCTGATCTTGATTTTGGCTGGATGGGGGTACTGCAACTTTTTAACTAGATTCTGAACTTCTCTTAAAAGTGCTTTGTTGTTTATACCACTGTTAGCTCTATGATTCCGTGGGGGAAAGAGGACTGGGAATTCCTATTCTGCTCTTTTTCTGACGTCACGATTCAGATGATGGATGGTGGATGTTAAATTTTGGAGCCACTGGCTAGAGCATTTCTAGGATCAATCCAGTTGTACAAATTTAGGACTGTGTTAGCTATTTGTTTAGCTCACCAGATCATAAGAAACACCTGGCGTGGTTTAAAATACTCCAGAGAGCCTCATTAAGCAGGTCTAGGGTGGAGAGAACCTCAGAACCATGGTGATCAGGTAAGTTCAGGAAATAGGGAGACTAGAAAGTCTATAGAAAATAAGTATTCTACATCAAAAAAAGTAACTATTTTTTAGAGGAGATAAAAGTGTTATAGAGACACTGAGGCCACCCCGGAGCTGCAGAGGGCTGTGGAAACACCTGGTGCACAGTGTGCTGCAGTGGGGACTGCCAGCATCCATGATCTGCCCACATCAACCCCCGACTTCCCCACAAGTGGTGGGAAAATGGAAGTGGGGCAGACCTGACTACAAGTTCAGGCTCGAGTGTTAACCAACAGCATCAGTACTCTTCCAAACCCTGATTAGCATAAAATCCATAGCATTGATCCAAGTGCTAAGTAAACTCTCAGGCTAGCACATTCAGGCACCAACTCCCACAGTGTCCCCTCTTACTCTGTAGACTTCTGTTTCTACTCTTTACACTTGACTAAATCCCACTCCTTTAACTCTTGCCTTCTGTTGTCTCATGAATTTCGTTCTTTGGATTTGTGAGAGAAGAACCTGAAGGAAGCTGGTAGTGAGCTTCTGAGAACAGTTGCAACACTGGAGGGCACAGCCCACACTAATAACTGCAATCTGCCACTCGGTGGTAGTGGAGGAGAATCAGGCTTTGCTGACCGTGACCCTTGGCTGTGACCTCACCCGGCAATAGAAGAAGAACATTGAGTTTTGTCTCAAACTCCAGTTTCAAAACCAAGTTTAAGGAAGGGAAATTAGCAATTAAAGCAGAACCTAAAAAACTAAGAATTATCTAAATATTCTAAACGGAATAAAATGCATTTTCTTTCATTTCAAGTTCTGAAATTGGGAGGTTCTCTTCTAAAAAGCTCACTCTGGAGTTCCGGTCTAGACATAGTGGATGTTAAAAAGTGTGCTACTTGAATTGAGTCTTGCATGTCTATGAGATTGACATCATCTGCTCCTTAGGCAGGGATCCCTGGCCCTCTGACCCAAGACCACTTGAGACAGGTTGTTGGAGGCGCTTGCCCAGCATGCACAAGTACACAGGTTCAAACCCCAGCACCCACGTATGCACCTGAGTGTTAGAGCAATGAAAGTCACGTGAAGAACTCAATAAAAATTCTCTCTCTCTCTCTGTCAGTCTCTCTTTAAAAAAAATAAACCAAATGTTCTTAGCTAATGGTATCACCTCACTAAATAGGCACAGTACTGCTTAAAAAAAAATCTTATATGCATTAGAACACCGAATTTGTTGCGATACATTGTCCCATCAGAGCACCCATTTTCATCACAGATGAAAATCCAATTTTGTACACAAGAGCGCTGTCATGATGGAAGGGCATGAAGGGTACAGATATTTTAGTTTCCGTGGATTCCTGGTTTTAAAGATAAGGAGAGAGAGAGAGGAGAAAGAATCAATTTTATTTATTTTTCCATCTGGCCTTTGTTCTCTGACACCTAGTTTGTATGTGGTGTTGGGGTTTGAACCTGGGTCCAACCACTGATCCACCGCTCAGACTGAGTCTCCATGTGTTCTTGATTTACATGCTCTAAAAATTCTTAATTATATCCTCTTTCATAGTTCTCTGATGATTTTTCTAGAAATTCATAGGCAAAATCACTCATTTTTATGTTGATGAGTCCCACCATTTTGCTCTTCTATTTCAGGCGTGGTTTTTGAAGCTAGAGACTGTGTTTCAGTTAAGCCCTTCTTCCTGTAGCTTTAGATCATGGAGGAATAAGTTGTATGAGTGTTTAAAGACACCACCCGTATCAGTGCTTAGGTGTGAGTGGTGATTTTCAGAGGAGACACCCGGCCATGGAGCTGTCACCCATGCGGGGACTGTGCAAGAATTTCACACGCTCGGGTGCTCTGGGGACACAGACACACGCTCTCTTAGGAGGCATTTTCCTCTTTTGACTTCTTGGCATTCTGGGGTAGGGGGTAACCTTAGCCTTCTCTGCAGTTTTATGGTTTAGAATACAACTATGATTTTTACCAAGGAAATAAAACTACCAATTTAACATCTGGATTGGGTATTTTCTGCTATCAGAACCAAACTCCTCAATTGTGGTTATTCAGCCGGGAAACTCAGGCCCAAGGAACGCTATTGCTTTGCTGAGATACCTGCTACTAGTTCTGCTACCAACAGTGGGGGCAGAAGAGGAAATGCCCTCCCATTGCTTCTGTCCATGCTTTAGAACTCTCTTAGAGTCCAGAAAAGCATTTTTGAATATATTATTTCATTTAGCGACCAAAAAACACTGTGAAACTGGAAAGCATTTTGCGAGGTGAAGTGAGCCAGACTCGGAAAGAGAAGTGTTGTATGTTTTCTCTTATACGTGGAAGCCAGTGGGGGGAGATTTAAAAAGTGATAACAAAAGTAGACAGGAAACCAAGAAGGTAGGAGAAGGGACTGGGGAGAGAAACAGATGGGTCAGGGGCAGAACCGGGGACTGAAATGGATCAGATTATGTTATATACATGTACCCATTCGCCACAATGAGACCCACCGTTTGATAGAATTAATATACAACAATTAAAAACACACATATCGACAACAACCCTGTGAAGTGGGTGTTAGGGACATTTTACAGAGGCTCAAGCAAGGTGCCTAGAATTCAAGTTTGTATTTGTTGGATTTCAAGGGCTGGGTTTCCTCCACCCTGGCAGGGTTCCCACGCGCCAGGCATTTGCCACCATTCATATTTTTGCTGTATATACACAGTTTTATTCTTGCTTAAGATACATTTTTAAAGTGGCTCTTTTTGTTTTTTTACATAAGCACATTTTGAGAGTTAATTTTGTGTTAGTGATATTCAAAGAGGGGGTACGAAAACTTCACACAGGGAACCGGAAGAGGACAAGTTTAAGGCAATCAATTTTCATGTTTCAGCTTCCACACTTCCCTAACACGAATCTGCCTGAGAACACACTGCCTGGTCTCCTCTCTCCCCATCTTGTTCTCACGGTGACATTTTCCTCCAGGGTCTACAAATTTCAGGGCCCCAAGCAAATGGACAATTTGAGAGCCAATTTTAAAAAAAATTTTCATCTCATTTTTGTTTTTCTGTCACTTAGCTGTGCATGGGATGCTGGAGATCGAACCCAGGTCCTTGGGCTTGCCAGGCAAGTGCTCTACTGCTGAGCCACCGCCCAGCCCCAAGTGGACAATTTGAAATATAGGCTTGGTTTTTATTGACTAAATAACAAATCCTTCTGCTACACAGGAATTTCTCACCTTTTGGTTTTGACAAAACTAAAGAAAGACCTAACAGTTATGAACTTCTTGACAACTAAAAATAATATGTGATGAGAGATCACTATGTGGATTTGGGCTTAGAATTCAAATGAACTCAAATATTAATGTTGATGTAACAAAACCCTAGTTCTTATCCACTTGAGTCAACAAGACATTTCCGAAAGACATCCATAAAAATGAAAAATAGAAACAGAACTGATGCTAAATCTGTGTTGCCCAACCAGTAACCAGTATCAACCATGAAATGAATTAACTAAAAAAAAATTTCCAGCCAAGAGGGGTGCAGTTATGTAGGAGAGCACTTGTTTTTAAATTTAAAAGTTACCTATCAACCAGGGCATGGTGGCACACACCTGTAATCCTAGTGACTTGGTTGCTTGATGCAGGAGGATTACAATTTGGAGGCCAGCCTTGGTAACTTAGCAAGGCCCTAACAAGCTTAGTTAGACTGTCTCAAAAAAAAAAAAAAATCTAAAAGGATCTGGGAATGTGCTTCAGTGGCTCAGTGGTTATTTGGCCCTGGATTAAATCCACAGAAAAACACCACCACTAAAAAAGTTATCTATCATGATTCATAACATGTATAGATTTTTGACCAGTTGCATGTGGGCATAATTATGATTACTGAGAAAAATTTTAACAACTTGAAGTTTATGCTTTGGGTAATAAAATAAGCCTTTGATTTATAAGCTTATTTTTATAACAGTGAGAAGAATACGATATCAATAAAAGACTTAGGCTTAAGAATATATTATGTGGGGAAGGGGAAGGGAGGGATAAGGGAGGGTACTTGCAGGGGGCACTCCTGGGGACAGTTGCAATGACCAGAATATATACATATCTTATACACATTTTATATTGTTTTGTTAAAATCTTGCAAGGTTGCTCAAAAATTAAAAAAAAATAAAAAAATAAAAAATAAAAAAAGAATATATTATGTGGGGCTGGAGCATTGGCTCAGCGGTTACAGCGCTTGCTCAGCATGCACAAGTACATGGGTTCAAACCCCAGCACCCACGTGTACAACTAAGTGTCAGAGCAATGAAAGCCATGTGAAAACCTCAATAAAAACTGATTGTCTCTCTCTCTCTCCCTCCCTCTCTCTCTGTCTCTCTCACTGTCCTTCTTAAAAAAAAAAGAATATATTATGTGAGGTCCAGGTTTCTTAAGGTCAACGTACTGCGGGGCAGATAATTTTGTTGTTGTTGGGTGGAGACGGTACGCTGTCTTATGGGCTTAAGAACAATCAGCATCTTTCTTGACCTCGAGCAGCTAGACTCTAGAAGCAGCCTCCCACGAAGCGATGACAGACTGAACTGTGTCCAGATGTTGCCCAAAGTACCCCGATTCCCAGTGGGGAAATCACCTGCAGTAGGTTACAATTCTGTGAGGAGGGAAAGAATAGAAAAATGGAAAATGGGGGGCTGGAGACGTAGCTCCGTGGTAGAGCACTTGCCTAGCCTGTGTGGGATCCCAGGTTTGATCTCCAAAAAAAAAAAAAAAAAAGCAAATCCTGAGTCATCTCTGCCTCTCGCTCATTTTTGGATGATAATGAATGATAATTCCAGTCTCTATGCAATTTAGATTCTACTAGGCAGGTTTAAAAGTGAGATATAATACTTCTTTTTCTATTTTCAACTGAAGTGACACAATATTTCTATTTCAAGATACCAACTTTTATAATAGCCTAAATATCATATTCTTTGTAACATTTTTATAATTATGAACAGATATTGATTGCACAGTTTAATGGGTTTCACTATGGCATTTGCATACATGCATATATCAAACTTTGATCATGTCCCCTTTCTCTTCTCCTACCCTTCTCTACTCTCTCCTGTGTTCCCTTTGGAGATTCTGATCGTCCCACTTCTACTTTCAAGTCCTTTGTTTCCCAGCATGTGAGTCTGGTTGATTTCATTCAACATGATCTCCAGGTCATCCACCTTCCTGCAAATGACAGGATTTCGCTCTTCTTCATGCCTGAATAAGACTCCATAGTGTGAGTGTGTGTGTGTGTGTGTGTGTGTGTGTGTGTGTGTGTGCATGAGAGGGCATATGACTGTGTGCATGAGTGTGAGTGTATACATGTGTGTGAGTGTATGAGAGTGTGAGTGTATATGTATGAGTGTGTGAGAGTGTACAGGTGATTGTGAGAATGTGTAGTGTGTATGTGTGTGTGAGTGTATATGTATGAGTGTGTGAGTGTGCATGTGACTATGAGTGTGTGTGTGAGTGTGTGTGTAGTGTATATGTATGAGTGTGTGATAGTGTACGTGTGACTTGTGTGTGAGCGTGTGTGTGTGTGTGTGTAATATGTTCTTTGTCCTTTCTTCTATTAAGGCACAGACTGGTTCCAGGTGTCCCTTTGCACACTGACTTCATTTCCTTCAGAAAGGTACCAGTAGGAAAGCTGGGTCATAGGTGGTTCCATTTTTAGCTTTTTTTTTTTTTTTTCTTTGAGACAGGGACAGAGAGGAGAAAGAATCAATTTTATCGAGTTTTTCTCGTGGCTTTCGTTGCTCCGACACTTCGTCGTGTGCGTGGTGCTGGGGCTCGAGCCCGCATCCTCGTGCATGCCAGGTGAGCGCCGTAACCACTGAGCCACCGCTCCAGCCCCCTATTTGACTTTTTGAGGAACCTCCATACTGTCTTCCGGTGGCTGCGCCCGTTGACACTCGCACCAACAGCGTGCAAGAGTTCCTTCCTCTTCACAGCCTCGTCAGCAGTTGTCACTTTCTGTTTGCCTTGGTGAGAGCCATTCTGGCGAGGTGAGAGGGACCTGCGGTGTGGTTTTCATTTGCATGCCCCAGAGTTGAGAATATTGAGCATTTGTTCACAGACTCATTGGCCAGCTGTGCTTCCTCTTCTGGTTCTATCATGTGCCCATTTATTGATTGGATCGTGTTTTTGTTGCGACTTTTCAACTTTTTGCGTATTCTGGACTGTCAGATGAACAGGTGGAAAGGACTTTCTCCTGTTTTCTTCGCTCTGCTGATTGTGTCCTCTGCTGTGCAGATGCTCTTTAATTTGATGTGATCCCATCTGTCCACTCCTGCTTATGTTTCCTGCACTATTGGAGTCCTGTTCTCTGCCGGAGCCACTATCTTGACATGTTCCCTCTATATTTTCTTCTAGCAGTTCCAGTTTCGGATTGCAGAGCAAGGTCTATATGTATCCATTCTGAGTTGGTTTTGTACAGGGTGAGAGGGGTCTAGTTACAATTTTCTGTTTATGAATATGGAGAATTTTTTTTCAGCATCATTTGTCGAAGGGCTGTGTTTTCTCCACTGTATTCTTTTGACAACTTTGTGGGTTTCTTTCTGAGTCTTCTATTCTGTGCCACTTGTCTACGGGTTTATTTTTACTCCAGTACTGTGATGCTCCGGCTGCTGTGGGTTGGCTTGTGCATGCTTTGAAATTACATTGTGCTGTCGTAAGCATTGCTCTTTTTGCTGAGGATGGCTTCGGCTGTTTCAGGTTTTTTTATGTTGCCATATGAACTTTAGGATTTTTTCTTGCTTCTGTTATGAATGTCATCAGTATTTTGAAGGGGATTGCATCAAATCTGTAGACCATTTTGGGTAAGTCTGGACATTTTAACAATATTAATTCTCCCAGTGCACGAATGGGGGAGATATTTCCACTGTCTAGTGTCCTCTTCAGTGTCTTTCTTCACTGTTTTTCGTTTAGAGATCTTTTTGCATCCTTAGTTAGGCTTATCCCTGGGTATCTTTTCGTATGTATGTGTGGCTACTGTGATTGGGATTGTTTCCCGATTTCTTTCTTTCTCAGTAAGTTGATTGTTGATATATACAAAAGCTGCTGATATCTTTAGGCTGATTTTGTATCCTGAGTTTACAGTTCTGAAATTCTTCTGGGACAATCCTTTGGATTTTCTATGTACAGAATCCTATCATTAGTGATCAGGGATAATTTGACTTCCTTCTTTCCCATTTGTAGACCTTGTCTTTCTTTCTGTTGCCTGACTGCTCTGGCTGGAATTTCTACAACTGGATACTGAATGAGAGTGGTGACAGTGACTCCCTGGCCTTTTTCGTGATCTTGGAGGAAATGCTTTTGGTTTTCTCCCGTTCCGCATGATGTTGCCCACAGGTTCATCACGCACAGTCTGTGTTATGTAGAGGTTTGATCCTTCCACACCTAATTTATCAGACCTTTTCATCCCTTTTATCTTAAAGGGATATTGAATTCCATCAAATGCTTTTTTCTGCACCTATTGAGACAATCATGTGGGTTTTGCCTTTAATTCTAATTATGTGATGTATTATGTTTACTGGTTTACATCTGTTGACTGTTACTTGTATTCCTGGAATGACACTAATTTGGTGTATGATCTTCTTAGTGTGTTGTTCAATTTGATTTGCAGGATTTTGTCAAGGATTTTTTTTATAGTTTGATAATATTTTATTATAATCAGTAGCTATATCTATAAAATATGGTATCAAGGAAATAAGAACAATTTACATATGAGACTTTCGAAATCAGTCTCAGTTTTATAAGGCTATTCTTGATAGTAATACAAATCCTATTTCTTATAATGGCTCTATAAAAATACCACTCTTGGGCTGGAATGGTGGTGGCTCAGTGGTTACAGCGCTTGCCTGGCATGTGGGAGGATGTGGGTCCGAACCCCAGCACCACATACACAATGAAGTGTCACAGCAACGAAAGCCACATGAAGAAACTAAATAAAATTGATTCTCTCTTTCTCTCTCTCTCTCTCACTGTCCTTCTCTCTTTAAAAAAAATATTTTTTTAACTTTTCTATATTTTAAAATTTAAACTTATTTTAAACTGGTACATAAAAACAAAGAAATATTCATATTTATGTGGTGCCGTGTAATGTTTCAGTACACATATTTATTGTGTAATATTTAAGTCAAGGTAAATATGTCCGTTTCCTTAACATACATCATTTCTTTGTGATTTTTGTATTCTTTTTTTTTATTTTTGAACAACCATACAAGTTTTTAACAAAATAATATAAAATGTGTATATATTCAGGATATTGCAATTACCCCCAGGAGTGCCCCCCTACCCAATTACCCTCCCTTATCCCACCCTTCCCCTTCCCACAATATCTCTAAAAAAAGTATTAGGTTGTAAAACATTACATCTTATCTGGATTTAACACATGCTAATAGACCAACTTTCTCATTGTCCAGGGTCTAGTCCCCACCTCCACAGATGAGTGGAGACAATCAACCCTTAGTTCTCTGGGTTAAGCTGATTTTACTCAGCATGATCTCTTCCATAGCCATCCATTTACCTTCAAAGGCTGCAATATCATTGTTTCTAATTGCTGTGTAATATTCCATGGTATAAATGTACCACAGTTTTTGGATCCATTCATCCAGTGAGGGACATC
>PVKS010023399.1:0-16832 GCA_004027875.1 Aplodontia rufa
CACCACCACCACCACCTCCATCACCGTCACCACCACCACCACCATCACCATCACCATCACCACCATCATCTTTGCCAACAGCATCACCATCAATGTCACCATCATCTCCATCACCACCATCCTTGTTGGACTCATGGCCCATCTGTTTAAATACCTGTAGCCCGGATCTTCTACACGGAAGTCTACTTTCACTCATTTCAGCAGCATTGGCCAGGAGTATATACATGGAACAGTGGAGCTTCTGGTCCTAGTCTGGTGTGGAGATTTTGCATGGCAGCCCTGGGGGCAACCCTGGAGAGGGATAGAACCATCTGTGAAACCCACTTTGAAAACACCTGGACTGGGCCATGAATCAGAGCCTCCCAGCTTGGCCTGGGGTTCCATTGTGCTCTCTACTGGCCCCCCTGCAGAGACCATGCAGACCCGGGGGCAGGCTCATTTGGGGTGGAAGGGCGCCGGGCCCCTGAATGTGGTCCAGCAATTCCAGTGTTTTAGCGGAATGACCTTGGGCAAGGTTGGTGGGTGGCAGGTCCTGGGACACGTTCCACCTGCAGCCTGTCTTATACCTATCCACAATCTCAGGGTGCTCTTGGCTCCAGCCTGGCTGCCAGAGCACAGGGTCCTTGGCTTCATTTGCCCAGCCCTGGGTAGTGAGTGGTGGCTGTCTGAGAGTGGGCTGGGGCTAGGGGCCATCAGATGAAGGGCCTGCGTAGCACTCCAGAGCTTCCCAAAAGGCAGCCTCCACCCCCAGTACTGGAGCTAGAACCCAGGGCCTCACGTATACTAGACCAGTGCTCTACCCAGAGCTGCACCCCAGCCTCTTTTATTCTGAGACTGGGCCTCAGTGGCCCAGACTGCCTGGAACTTGTATCCTCTTTGCTCTCCCTGCAGCTGGGATTGCAGGTATGGCCACTGCCCTCAGCTCCAACTCCTATAGGGCTTCTGATGGGCTCTGCTGGGCTGTCTCAAAAGCTTCACAGCCAACCAAGGGGCCACCTTTTCACCTTACGGAGGACAGTGTCCTGTCTCTGAGCCTCAGTTTCCTCACTGGCAGAACGGGTGGGGTGGATGGAATTGGTGGTGCTGCTGAGCAAGTGCTTGCTGGGCATGAGAACAGGCTCTCACCACGTGGGGCCTTGGGAGCACCATGGAGGAAGCCGTGTCTGAGGTGCTCAGCCCTGGCTGCTGAACAGCAGAATCACTTCCGCCATGTGGGCCACAGCCTTGGGCAGCAGCGTGTGTCGCCAGGCGGGCAGGGTGGGGTCTTTTCCACACCCAGGGGGTCCAGTCTACTTCAGATGCAGGTTCTTTCTGTTCTGCTTGGGAACACCCAGTGTCCACCCCACACGTCTGGGCAGAATCGGAGGTGACAGGCCCCACTTGGCCTTGGAAATCTGCCTGGTGGGCCCAAGGTTCCTGGCCTCCCACGCTCAACACAGTGATTTCACTTCCCAGTCCCCAGAGGTGGTGGCACCTGGCACTGATGGTGGAACATTCCAACGCCCACACACTGCACACTGAGGCTCTGGGGCACCTGGGCTGGCCTCTGGGAGCCTGAGCCTACAGAGCCAGATGACCCGGAAACGGCCTCAGCTCTTGCATGTCTGGCCGCAGCTGGAGACCCAGTCATCTCTGCAGGGCTCCAGGCCAGTCCTGCAACTCACACCCTGTGTGGGCCACTACATAGGGCAGACCCTAAAGTTCTTGGGCAGCCAGAGCCAGAGTGCTCTAGAGCAGGACCAGGGTGGCTGGGCTTGGGGCAGAGCCCATTTGAAGGTCGGGGCCTGGCCACCTCGGGCCTGCAGTCTCTAGTTCTCCAGGGACACCAATAGGGGGCAAACCCTCCTCCAGGGCAAGACTTGCGTCTGGGACAGGGTGGCCTGGGCTTGCTGGGTGACCGGCTCAGAAGGACCCTGAAAAGGAGGACTGTGAGAGGGCATCTTGAGAGGGGGTGTGGTGGCCTCGTGTCCTCCTCAAGGAGGAGGTTCATCCAGCTGGGAGGCAACGGGCACTTAAGAACTGTTTCCTCCATGAGAGGGAGCGCCCTCCTTGGGGAGATCGGGAAGAAGCACCTTACCGTGGGGCAGGCATGGGGCGCCAGGCACTCACTGCTGTTCCCACCAGCAGATGAGGAGATTGAGGTTCAGAGAGAAACGGACATCAGGGTAGCATGCTCCCCTCACTGTCCCTTTCAGGTAAGCCCTGCCCTGCCTGGGGGCCTGCCTAGGGACTCTGCCTGCCCTCAGAACTCCTGGTGGTCAAGGAGAAGTGCCTCCCCACGTGGCCTGGCATGACATACAGAGCAGGGTGGAGCCGAGTTCCAGGGGAGGCCCATGTGTGGTCCCTCCCCCAGCCAACCAGGCACCAGGGCAGAACTGGAGCTTTTAGGTGACTTCCATCCTGTGGGCCATGCCCTGGGTGACATGTGGCTCTCAGCCTTCCCGCCATCCCACAGTCTAGGGGAGGTGGTTGGATGGGTCGGGAAGGTCAGGATCTCAGCTTGAGAAAAGGCAGACCCAGGTTTCCTGGAACCCTGGTGTCACTTGGGCAGCTCTGCAGATGGGAAACCCCCTAGGGCCAGTCAGACCCTGCCTGGCCACCCTTCTTTTTCCTCTGGCCTGGCCTGGCTGGTCACACCTGGGGGCCGGAGCCCCAGGGCCTGTTCTCTCATTCCTCAGTTCGTCTTCCCTCGGGCCTTTCTGTGGGGGCTCCTGGGTGCCTCAGTACCTTTAAACAAGGATCAAGAGGTGGCAGTCTCCTCCGGCAAGAGGCTCCTGGTGGGGAGACCCTGAGGGATCTCTGCCACTCATGGCCCTGAGGGGAGGCAGAGGCCAAGGTGCAGACACCTGAGTCCAGCTGTTCAGCCACTGGAATGCTGGGCAAGGCTGAGATGGGGCAGAGCCAGGAGAGGGCAGGGACGCAGCAAGCACCCTCTGGCCTCTGCTCACCCCGCCACCTCCCTCGCTCGGGTGAGGCATCTTTCTTGCTCTCACAGAACCTCTGGCCCCTCCAGCCCTGCCCCTCCTCTTGCCTACAGGTGAGGGCATCAGCGGGATGGTGGATGTGGCCTTTCTGCCTCTTTGGGAAAAGTAGGGGCTGTGAGGTCCGAAGCCAGGCCAGTGTTTGTGGGGAGTGGCTGCCCCCAGCAGGTCCACATGGAACCCTGACCTCCAGCTCCAAGATCAGGGTGGGGACAGAGGAAGGAGGAAAAAGAGAGGTGCGGAAGAAGACCACAGGTTCCCTGAGCCCCAGGCTCTGCCCTCATGGCCAGGCCTGCCTTGGAGTCAGGGCCCTCTCTGGACACACTCGGCTGGAGGGAAAGCCTGGCACTGGCTGTAGATAGCTTTGGACGAGGTGGGGAGGGTCTCCTGCGATTTCTGAAACCCAGCAGATCTGAAGCTTCTCGCTCTACTACATAAATGCCCTCCAGCCCTGTGTACCCCGACCTTCCTGGTCCCTCCCTCCCTCTAACTCCCACACACTCCCTCCTTCCTTTGACAGATCCCTCTCTGCCACCTGACCCCTATCCATGTTCCTGTGTTCCCATCCCTTCTCTGTACCCCTCCACCCACTCTCATGCACCCCTGTGCTCACTGGCCTTCGAGGCTGGGGCCAGTCCTCACCAGCAGGCCCCAGGGTTCCTTGAACTCCACCTAGCCCCAGCGCCCTTGGCCATCCCCTACATGGCTGGCTGTGTGCACTTCACCCTGGTCTTCTCTGGCTGGACATTGCAGCCCCCCTGGGGCCTGACTCTCTGTGGCGATTGGCCCCCAAGAGAGCCAGGCAGGAGGCCCCGACGTCACTCCCACCCTAATCAGCTCCAGATCTCCATGGGAGGAGCAGCAGGGTCCCTGCTCCAGGATGGGGATGGAGGGAGGGTTAGGGGTACCTTTTTAAAGGATCCCCCTCTGTCCCCAAACATCCCCTTCCTTAAGTGTAGAGAGCTGAGTCAGACTCACAGTTCCCAAACCAGGGTTCCGTGGAATACTTCTTACACAAGTGGCTGAGAGAAAATAATTCCACACTCCAATTGGCCTGGCAAACAGAGTTGAACCAAGGTAAGAGGAATTACAATGTGAGTCCTGACTGGCCTCCCCTCCTGGGGCCTGTTGCCCAGTCCCAGCATCAGAGGGACACTGGTGCAGCCTATGTGGCACCTGCTGTGCAAGTTGCATCAGCACTGACCTCCGAGCTGAGGCTCTTGCCCTGAGCTCTGCGAGTGGAGCGGTGCTCAGAGCCAGTCATTCCACCCTTCTCCAGGAACCAGACCTCAAAACCAACCAGGAGCCCCTGCTGACAGAGCCAGGCCAGGGTGCTCAGGGCTCTGGCAGCAGTGTGCAAAGGAGATAGCAAACACACACTCCCACACACCTGCACACACACATACAGGCCTGCTCACACTGCTGCATGCCTACATGCACACACATGTGCTCACACTTCCACACACCTGCACACACATGCCTGCTGGCCTCCTCCTCGCACACACACATGCCTGCTCACAGTGTCACATGCCTGCATGCACATGTACATGCCTGCTCACAGTGTTGCACACCTGCATGCACACATATACACCTTCTCACATGGAGTCAAGCAACACGACCACCCAGGATGACAGGAACACAACAGAGAATCCCTGGCCTGTGTAGCAATAGACGTGAGTAGATTTGCCCTGATAGCCACAGCTCTGCTTCGGGTCTCCCTGGACTGAGCACGTTGGGTTTTGTGTAGCTGGGGAGGTCCAGCTCCTGCTTTTGCCTGCAGGTTGCCCCAGCACGTGTGTTGGAAGCCAAGGCTGGGCGTGCAGGGTGGGCCCTCTTCAGTGCCACTATCTCTCTCTCTTTTTTAAAGAGAGAAAGTGGGGGTGGAGCGGTGGCTCAGTGGTTAAAGTGCTTGCCAGGCATATACAGGGACCTGAGTTCAAACCCCAGCACCATGTACACAATGAAGTGTCGGAGAAATGAAGGCCATGGGAAAAACTAAATAAAACTAAATAAAATTGATTCTCTCTCTCTCTCTCTCTCTCTCTCTAAAAAAATAAATGAGAGAGGGAGGGTAAAGAGGGAAGGAGAGAGAGAATCAATTTTTCAAACCCGTGTCCTCATGAACGCCAGGCAAGTGCCATAACCCCTGGGCCACTGTTCCAGCCCCTAGCTGTTCTTGCCAATGCGGCGAGGGCTGGCTCTGATCCCTGGACATACATCCCGGAGGGAGCTGAGTCCCTGGTGGGCCTGCTTTCAGTTTTCGAGGAGGCTGCCTGCAGTTTTCCACATTGGCTGCCTCATTTACATCCCCACCAGCAAGCTTCTCTGCTGCACATACTCGCCAGCTCGTGCCATTCTTGTCTTTTGAATATGAGCCATTGGAACAGCATGAGGCAATGTCTCCTTCCCCACGACCAGTGATTCTGAGCTCTTTCCACATGCCTTCTGGCCTCTTGGATGTCCTCTTTTGGGAAATGTCCATTCAGTTCCTTTGTCCATTTTTAAATAAGATTACTTGTTTTCTTGCAATTGAGTTCTTTGGATTCCTTGTGCATTTTGGACATTAACCCTTTATCAGACGTATGCTTTGAAAATACTTTCTCATTTCATAGATTATCTTTTAACTCTGTTGATTGTTTCTCCATATGAATTTTAAAATGTGTTTGCCTGTGTCTACAAAATAAAATCTTACTAGGGTTTTCATAAGAATTATGTGAAATCTTCACCATATTGAATCCATGAACATGGTGTGTCTCTTTGTTTATGTAGTTCTATGGCTTTTTCCATCAGTTTTTTATATGTAACATATAGATCTTATACATGTTTTTTTGAAAATTTATGCCTCAGCATAAAATGTGGAGATTTGCATTTCTTCTTCTTGTAGGTTGCTCTTGCTGGGGGTTTGAGTTTCGTAATAGTAAACTTTTTACATGAACAACAGCAGCACTGAAATATATGAAGAGAGATCTCTGAAAACTGTGGAGAAGCCAACGGACCCTGGAGCAGAAGCCGTGCCCAGTACACTTACCTAATAAAATCAGAAGAAAAAAAGAGGAACTGAGAAATATTATTGATTAAGCTAATTGAGTAGACCTAAATTTAAACTCTGCACCCAAACTTCAGGAAACACATTCTCTTCAAGTTCTCACAGAGCAATTGAACAAGCACATTTTAGCTGGTGGAGAAAGACTCTGTGAATGTCCAAAGCAGATTAGGATCCAAGCCACCCTGGTCTTCCAGGACCTTCTGGGTCTCAGCACTGGGGCTAATGTGCTAAGAACACCCTCAGTCCAGGGTGGCCTGGGTTGCTGCACCCCAGACATCAGCCAGCAGGACTCTTAGAACCCAACCTTTTTTTTTTTTTTTAAGAAAGAAGGACAGTGAGAGAGAGGGAAAAAAAAACAATTTTTATTCAGTTTTTCATGTGGCTTTCGTTGTTCTGAGACTTTGCTGTGTACATGGTGCTGGGGTTCAAACTCACATACTTGCATGCATACTGAGCAAGTGCTGTAACCGCCAAGCCACAGTTCCAGCCCAGAACCCAACATTTTGATAGAAGATAGAACCAATGATAGAAGGTCTTCCATAGCGTTCAGGTTGGAAGGAGAAACAAAACCTTGTTGACTGTTTTAATAGAAGGGAAACAAAGGCTGTAATCATAAAGTTTCTAGAGAATGATGTGGGCACAGTGTGGGCTGACCCTGGGCAACCCGGGGATCCAGATCCAGGCAGGGAAGAGCAGCCCCACTCAAAGGGAGCAGCAAACAAGTAAAGATAACACAAGGGAAAATGAATTAGGAAGGAAGTCTTAAAGGAGGCACTGGGAGAGCTCTTGATTAAGCCTAGGAGTCTGAAAATGGAAGGCCAAGGGGAAGACGGAGGGGATGTGACTGGCAGGGGACTGCAGAAAGCACGCGGGCTGCCACAGTTTCACACCAGGGAGGCCACAATCTCGACGCACATCCGAGGGCACCTGCATGGCAGCAGCCCACCAGAAGAAGCATTGATCCAGACGGACCAGCACCTATCACAGAAGGAATCCAGAGCTGACTGCAAGAGCCCCCAAGAGTGTGGGCTTGAGCGCTACAGGGCAGCCAAGGAAGAACACTCCCTGCTGCATCCTACAAGAGCTTAACCCAGGGCCACATGGGCCACAGGAGACCCAGCCTACCTGCACTGACTGGGGCTCAGGCTGAAGCAAACTCTCAGAGAGGTGCCAGTCTAGCCTGACCACTTCCCTGCAAAGCTCAGCTTAAATTCCTGGGCCTCCACAAAACTCAGCCATAACATGCACCCAGCCAGCAGGCGACCCTCCTCTCCACCCTGTACCACATGGCCAGGGGATTGATTAGAGGAAACTAAGACCCTCAGCACTTTAGCATCTACTCACAGCCTCCTTCATAGTAGCTAAACTGTTGGGGACTGTCACCTCCCCAAGGCGGGGTAGGGGTGGCAGGGAAGCTATTCCCATTCCAACTGAACCCACTGCATGGGTGCTGCTCACAAACACATGCTGACACGTACGTGGTATGCAGCACACACATGCACATGCATGCACATATGCACACATACACATATGCATACACACAAACATGCACACACACCTATGCATGCACATGCACACACAGTGCACACATGCACAAACACATGCATGCACACATGCACATGTAGGCACACAAAAACGGCACATGGAACATGCTTCTCACACTCACAGGCATATGCACACAACTTCCTCTGGTTTTGTCCAGCTGGAGGGGGAGGTCCCCAAGTCAGCTCATCTGTCAGGGTGACAGGTGGAATCCCAAAGAACTAAGGGGCAGGAAGGCGGGTGGAGCTGAGTGCTGGCTACTTCACAGTCACTAGGAGAGGACAGGCACTCTGCGCGGTCACTCTGCCCCTGGCATAGCCGTGTGGTTGCTGCTGCTGCTGCAGGTCCACTTGCCCCAGACGTAGCCATGTCTTGACTGCACTCAGCCAGGCCCAAGGACAGTCCTGACACCACAGCTGGGACACCCTGGCCGTCATCACCCCCTCTCTACACCTGTTCCTCCCAATTCTGTGGTCACTAGTCTCTTTTTATTTTAGTTTAACAGGACGTGGCTGAGGACACAGGCTTTACAGGAAAGATGGGGGCTCAGGGCCACCCAGAGTGCAGGTCGGAGTTTGTGAACTAAGATCCCTGCCACGTGGTCCAGTGTTCCAGGGCCTTCTGTTCTTTTCTTGATGGACTGAGAACAGTGAAGGGGATGCAGGAGATGAGGAGCCCTGTCGCAGGTCTATGACACTCACCAGATGACAGGTGCCCTGGGGGACAGAGGGAGTGCCTGCTGCTGTGTGCCATGGACCTCGGGGCTGCACAGCTCTGTCGTGAGCCACCGAGTGGGAGCAGTGGGGAGCAGAGCCCTGAGCAAGGCAGCTTGTCTAAGGTTAAGAGCAAGGGAGTGGACATTGGCAGGGTGGGCTCCCTGACCTGGACAGGAACCTGAACCTGGCCTTTCCCATTCCTGGGGAGGGTTGATGCCATCCCTCTGTCCCCCAAGCCATATCAGAGGGGCCACTCAAAGCAATCTGGCCCTGCCTGGTCGTGCATTGCCATGGCCGCTGCCAGCTCCTCTCCCTCCTGCCCTGGTTGGGCCCTGAGAACCCAGTGGGAGGGACTGGTACCTCATGGAGGAAGAAAAACCAGGAACAGGGACATTGCCAGGAGCCAGGTGGTGCTAACCCGGATGGAGCCACCACGAAAGTGAACTCCCAGGGAGCTGCCCGGATGAAGAGCCAGACGCTGGAGCCACAGACATCGGACTCTGGTTTGGGCATATCCAGGTCCATGCAGGCTGAGCTGAGGCGGTGACTGGACCCATGGCAGTGGCAGGGTCCCTGCTAATGGGAACAGTTTTCTCTCTGGGTGAGGAGAATGTTCTGGAACTGGACAGGCTGGTGGGTACACAGCACTGAATGCTCCCCACACTTGGAACCCACTTGGAGCCAGGCCACCAGCCAACCCAGGGGTGAGAGCATCTTGGGGGATGGTTCCTGCCTGGCAGTGTAGGCCATTGCAAGGATGTTTGCAGCCAAGATTAGGTCAAGTCCTGAGAGTAGCATGAAAGGCCAGACAAGCAGGCTAGGAGGCTCCCATGGGCAGGCCTGGCAACCTCTGACCCAGAGCCCACCTGGCCCAGCGTTTCTAAAAGGACACTCAGCCTGATGATGGCAGCGGCCAGGCCGAGGACAGCAGGTAAGTGGAGGACTGGGGAGAGGTGTCCCACCCTGGGCAAGGCACTGAGCAGGAGGCTTTTCTTCCCTACCTGCCTCGTCCTGGAGGCTCACAGGGACCTGGCCCAACAGGAGCTGTTCTTCCTGGGTGATGATAAGGTAAGAAGTGGGCAGTGACAACAGGGTGACACCCGGGTCAGAGGGGGCCTCAGGGGGCTCACAAGACCAGGGTCTTCTTAGAAGACAGAGACTCTGGGCAGCACTGACCTCAGCCCTGTGCCCTGGGGAGGCTTAGTCTCCCTCTTCTGCTGTCCACCCTCCTCAGTCTCGGGCTGGCCTTGACCCTTGCATCCCCTGGGAGCTTCCTCCCACCTTCACAGACCTGGGTCAGGACCCTGGGTTCTGCCTCTGACAGCAGTGGCCTCCAGTCCTGTGGCCACTAGGTGTGGCCAATGGGCAGAACCCCTCCATCACAGCTACTGAACCCTCAGTGGGCGCGCAGGGCCGGCACGGAACACACACCCTTCACAGGAAGAACTCGGGGCCAGTGGGGTGGCCAGCAAGGGACAGTGGTGGGGAGGTGGGCAACTGGGCAGGGGCAGAGAGTCTGGGGCCAGAGCATGCTCAGAAGCCCTAGGTCATTAAAATGGTGCACCCAATCAGGAAGCTCCAAAATGCGACAGAATTTGTCTCCTTTTTTCCCCTTCCTGGTGGTTTACGTAAGAGGGAGCGACAGGGACAGGAAGGGATGAGCCACAGGGCTGGATTTCCATTGCTCAGATGAGCCCTTCTCTCTGCCCCGCCCGCTTGGGGCTTTCTTGGCTGGGTCTGCTCCCGACAGAAGGGACGCGTCTTGCTGGGGGTGGGGGCTTGGCGTGTGTGCGTGTGAAAGAGTACGTGTGTGTTTAAAATACAAAAAAAGGAGCGTGGTTACACTCAGCTGCAGAGGCGGGCCAGGCTTGGTCCGTGCCAACTCCCCTCCAAGCGGGCACTGCGGGGACTCTGGAGGCACCGGAAGGCAGAGGAGGTGAGGGACGAGTGTGGAGGAAGACGGACGTTTGCCATTGCTGAGTGCCAGCGGCTGCTTGGGGCCAAGCCCCACCAACAAAACCCATGGCAAATTGCTTGCAGCCCATATTGGGAGGTGGCAGTCAGTTGGCAGCGGTGCTGCTGAGGACAGCGCTGGGAGCAGGTGGACCGAGGCCACGGCAGGCATGGCACAGGTAATGGCCGCTTGGGACTTGCTGGGGTGTGGGCACCTGGCGTCCATGTGGAGGGCAGCTGGGCTCTGGTGTCCCCTGGGTGCGGGTCCTGCAGCATGGCAGTTGCAGGCAGGGCCTATCCAGGGGGGTCTGGTCTCCTCTGTGTCCAGGCTGGCTCCGTGGGCTGTGCCACCTCTGGGTCCCCCAGCACTGCCTGGGGCTGGGATGCCTGCCACTTCCCCAGGTGTGCTGGGCTGGGTCCCTCTGGGACCATGAGGATCTTGTGGCTTCACTGCCTCCACCCAAAGTCCTGTGGGCTCCAGGGTCGGATCCTCTGCGCCTTGCTGTTAGAAGGTCCCCACATTGTCTGTGGGTGCAGGCTTTCCTCTCACAGGCATGTATTGGGGGCTGCATGGGGGCTACACCTGGAGGACCCCTGAGCTCCCTGAGAAGCACGTCCCCTCCCTCCCTGTCTTCCCAGAGGCCCCGTCCTTGCCCACAGCCTGGCCAGGCACCTTGGCGCCTGTGTGCAGATGATGGGAGTAGAGCCAAATGCGCCGTCAATGGCGGCTTGGGCACCAGTGCCAAGGAGCCGGCTGTGGAGGGCACAGACGGGTGAGCTTGGACGGGAGGGGCTGCCGCTGAGGGTGCTCCAGGCAGCCCCAAGGACAAAGCCCAGACCCCCTCCCAGTGATCACAGACTGACTGAGCAGAAAGGTGGGGGCTGCAGGATGGGGACATTCCGCTTGCTGGGATGTGGGTGGGCCTGGGTGGGCCAGGGTAGAGTGAGTAGGACTACGGTGCCCCCTGTGCCCAGCATCCCCCCCAGCAAGGTCCATGGTGATTGTAGGGAACAGCATGCCTTCTCTCCCACACCATCGGGGCAACAGAGCTGGCATGGGGCCCTGGAGCTTGCGCCTCAGGCTGGGGGCACAGCAGCAATCCAGTTCCAGAAAGGTGTTGCTTAAGGGAGGGGCTGGGCCCAAACAGAGCATCAGCAGGGCCACCATTGCCAGTTTCCTCTGCAGAGTCCTGGAGGGGCCTGGGCTTCAGGATATCGGCTTCAGAGCTCAGCTCAGCAGAGGAGCCTCACCTGAGAGGGACAAGGAAGGGCTTCAAGGTCAAGGTCAGGAGGCTGAAGGGTGAGGGGCTTGGTGCAGATACCTGAGGATGCAGGATCTACAGTCAAGCTGACCAGGAGGAGGCAGAGGCCTGCGGGTGAAGCTCAGACATCAGCGGAGGCCCACCCAGAGACATTACCTGGACAGCTGGGCAGAGTCTCTCCAGGCAGGCCCTCCTCTTCCTGCCGGCCCACAGCCTAGGGAAGCCCTGCTATGGTGGGCCTTAGTCCCCTCCAATCCCTCAGGACAGGGCAACTTCCTGTATGAGATACATGGGCAGGCTGGTGCCTGGTAGGGCTTGATGCTGGGGAGCTCTTGCCCCTCATCATGTGGAGACAGGACCCACGAGAAGCCACTGCTTCCAGCCCTGTGGACCACACACCCCTGACCCCGGGGGCATCCAGCTTCTCTCCCCACTCACAGGGCACCTGCTGGACAGGCCCAGGAGCCTTGGTGTGAATACCCAGAGAGGCCTGTGGAGGCAGAGTCCCCTGGGTGCCCACGCTGCCTCCCCATCCAGCTCCAGGAGGCTCTCTGCGGTCCTGGCTGGTCCTTGGCTTTGCTGCTGCAGAGTGCCAGGTCCTGCTGACCCCAGCTGCAGACCCCTCTGAGGACCCTTCCACCCAGAACTGCTCAGGCCAGGTGGGCAGGGGCTGTCAGGGATGTCTGTCCCCAGATGCCCCGCCCACAGCTGCCCCATGCTGGCAGGTCTTTGTAGGGAAGGACAGGAGCTGCTGGGGAGGGAGCCGTGGCTGCTGGACTTGGGGAGGGTGCCCCCGCATTGAGAGACACCAGTAGGGAGGTTGGCATCCCCACCTGCTCCCACACCCCCGCCTCCCAGTTTCACAGTGCCTGTCTCCTGCACTGGCTCCCAGCTCCCTGGAGACTCCTGCCAGATGTTCCTGGGCCCCACGTTGCTCCTAATGAAATATTCATGGAGTCATTCTGCCTCTTGACTCAAAGCCGGCAGCTTCCCACACTGCAGGAGGAGCCTGGGTACCCAGCCTCCTGGAGAGCCTGCGAGTGGGCAGGGGCACCAGCAGGCCCACCAGCTCCAAGCCATCCTGCCAAGGGCCAGAGTCCCCTGGGCTTTACCCTCCACCTCCCCAGGGAAGCCAGGGCCAGCCCCAGGCTCCAATGGGAGGGAGGGTACCCGGTATGGAGACAAGCCACCTGGGAGGGGCCAGCTGCTCTACCCTACAGGCCCTGGGAAGAGGGGCAGTACCTCCTCCCACCACCCCTCATCATCCTGCTGTGCATGGGCCAGCCTGCTCCAGGGCACCTGTCATTGCTCTTCCCTCCATGTCAGCTGGGACTTCCCTGTGCCAGGGAGTCAGGCTTTCTAGTGTGGAGCCAAAGACCCACCCCTGCTCTCGGGCGTCAGCCTGAGCACCTGGTTCTCGCACAGTCCCAGCTGCTGTCTGAGTGAGTCCTGGACACAGTGGTCCCTTCCATGGCCTATATATAGACTGCTGGCCCAGGTAGCAGGGTGCACACTGGCCTGCAATGAGGCCTCCTGCGCCACCTTGCTCACACAGTGGCATCTGTTGCTCCTCACACAGCCACACTGTGGGTCCAGAGCAGGGTGCCATGCATTTTCACCCCATCCCCCTGCTGCAGCTTGCCCCAGCTAGGGACCCAGGCCCCGGCTCCCTCCTGACTGGGGCATTTGTGGGAGCCCTGGGCATGCACTCTGCCATGGACGCTTGGTCTATCCGTGCTTCTGTGTGCATCTGGGTGACTCTGAGCCCCGACTGCCTGGCCGTGTGTCCATCTGCTCAGGCAGTGACAGCGTGGAGACCCCCCAGTCTCACACCTGCTACAGTGCTTGCTCGATCCACTTACAAGTGACAGGCTTTTGAAATCTTGGGGAGTGCCCATTCCTGGGGTATCCCCTTGCTCTTCTGGCAGGAGGACCCCCAACCAGGGTGGCAGCTCTGGGTCATTTCGCCAAAGGTCACCTGGGAGCCTGCACAAAGCTGGGCTCTGCCAGTACCTGCTGGCTGGATTGCTGGATGGCACAGTGTGCCCAGGTCTGCCTGAGCTGGGCAGGGAGGGCAGGTGATCAGCTGGGCACCCGAGGCCGCCACACACCTGCCAGACTCTCTGCACACTGTGGCCTACAGGCCAGCAAGTGCTCAGTTCAGGTGGGGGAGGAAGGGGTGGAGGGGAAGCCTCCGGGCAGTGCTGCTCCCTGGGCACATCTGGGTTACCCGCCTTGGTCTGAGCCTGATACTGCTGGCTGCAGGGTGCTTATCCTCCCTGGGCCAGTGTTTTCTCATCTGTGCAGTGTTGGTCCCAGCTGCACAGCTCTTGAATGGCAGCTCCATTTGGTCACTGCCCTTGACTGCCTGGGATCTCCACAACCCCTCTGCCACTTCTTCCGTGGACCACCCTCAGGGAGGACCAGGAGGGCCCCAGGACCATGGTAATTTTTGGTCTAGCTACTTCCACAGAAGAAGGACAGATGTCATCAGCAGCAAAGAGGCCATGGAGCCCTGGAGAGCAGGGACCCAGGGAAGCCACTAAGGCTGCCTGGCCCTGGCCCTCCTGTGGGGTCCACTTCCCCAGCTGGAGGAGGACAGCTGCATGAGGTCCTCAGGACAGGACAGGACAAAGCCCACAAGGAAGACAAGAAATAAGGAGACAGAAGAGTCAGGGGGCAGGATGAGTGGCAGCCAGGGCAGCTCAGGAAGGAGTGGAAAAGGGCTGTCAGTGTACCCCAGGGGACCATCTCACCTCTGGGTCAAGGGGGAAGGACCCTGGATCAAAGCTAATGTTTATCAAAACCCTCCACATGGTCCTAGCTCTGGGCTTCCAGGACTTGGTGGTCAGCAAGGAGAGCCAGGGAGGCAAACAGTCCAAGACCCAGGTCCCTTACTGTGGGGGTGACATGCATCAAGACCCCAGCCCAAGTTCAGCTGCCCTCTGGGTTTCTGCTGCTCCAGACACTGGGTACTCTCAACCCCCTGGCCAACTGCCCAGAATCAGCAAAGGGCCCTGCCTCAGGCTCTGCTCTCCCCACCGAGAGGGGGAGAGCTGGTCCCCCTCAGACCTCAGGCTGGTCCCCACGGGGAGGGCCCTGGAAGACTCAGGGGCTCTGGAGTTACTGCTGGTCACTCTGCACCTGGCTTGCTCCAGGCCTCTGGGTTGAGACTTTGTGGATGGTTGCCTGATTTTGATGATTGTCACTTATAGCAACAAGGCTGAGAAATGGGCCCGGAGCTGTCCCCTGAAAGCAGAGCTCAGAGCTGTACTGGTCGGGTCTGAAACTTACCAGAGTCAGGTGTGGTGTCTGCACAGTTAAGAAATAGCTCAGAGAGGTCAAATTGCTTCCCTAAGGCCACAGAGCTCAGGGCCACAGACAGAACGAGGCTGCGAGGCTACAGGGTGCCTGTCTAGGAGCCCTGGCTTTAGCGCAGGGACCAGCAGACAGGAGCTGGGACCCTCATTAAGGACACCCAGAACCTGGACTCTGGAGGATTGGAGCTGGTGCACGTCCTTCACAGGCAGTGGGCTCCAGTGGACAGCCCAGGCGGGGCCAACCACGTCTGTCCTCTGCCTCCCCAAGCCCCAGCTGCCTCTCTCCCCCTGCTGCCAGAGAGGTGATAAGCTATGCGTGTCGTGTAGACATGAAATGTGTTCCCCAGAACAAATGGTGCTGATTTGCAGCAGGCTCTGCAGCCCAGCATTGCCCAGCGCCTGGAGGGCGGCACAGCAGCTGCGCAGAGTTAACAGTCTCGCACGGTGAATTAGCGGGGCTGTGCATTACCGTCAGAGGGACAAAGCCCAAGTGTGACTTAGAGCAGCTCCGTGCCTCTGGAGGCCCATGTTTGGGCCTCTCTCCCCACTTGGAGTCTCCTGCCCAGGCTGGTCAATCCCCACTGTTGGCCCCACCAAGTGGCCTGGCCCAGACGTGAATGGCCATCAGGAGCCGGAGTTTGCCTGGCAGCTCCAGGCCATGCCACCTCCTCACGGTCCTTTGCCCTGGATCATGCTCCAGGCCTTTCTCCAAGCCCTCCCCTGCCTGGGCCTGATTAATCTGCCCGTCTGCTTCTGCTCAGAGCTGCCTGTCCCTATTGATCGGCTCTGAGATGTACTGTCTACCCGGTGATTAGTCTTCCTCCACAGCCTGCCATCCGTCCCACTGACTGGTGCCTGCCCTGGGGTTAGGCAAAGCTATAAATTGCACACCACGTCTCATCGGGTGACTCCCGTGACGTCACGGCATCTGGTAAATGTCTAACGTTGCCCATTCACCCGTCGCCCCTGAAGGGGCTGCGGTGCTTCTGCTTGCTGTCACGACCCTGCTGACTGTGGAAATCGGGAGATCGGGCTGCTCTCCAGGGCTGGATGGAAGAGCGCAGGGAGGGAGAGGGTTGTATGCACACTCCACAGGCCCTCCCTAGTCCAGGGGCAGAGGAGCCCGAGCGGTGGGAAGAGGGCCCTGTCTCACCCTGTGGTGCTGGCCTTCCTATGGTCATGGGCCCTTGCCCGCCTCTTCTTCTGTGAGCAGGAGGGTCATCCAGAACTGCACATCTTCCCTCAGGACCACAGCTCTGAGCCTCAGAGCTGAACATCCCAAGACCTTTGATGAACACTGTTAGGGCTATGGATGGAGAGGCAGATGGGCAGGTGAACTAACAGGAGTCTGGACTTGAAATCACAAAACTTTAGTCAAGGATCTTTGGAAAATGTTTAGTCCAACAGGCCAGTAATATAAATGAGAAAACCGAGGCCAGCAGAGAGTCTGTAACTTAACCTGTCAGCCTTGGACACTGTCCTCTCCTGAGTCCAGGTGGGGCACTGTGGGCTGTCTGCATTCCCCTCTGACTCAGGTCTCCACAGCCTGCAGGTCCTGGGTGGTCCTGACACCCTGCTTCCTCTCCTGCCTCCTGGCTGACTTACTCACCAACTCCTCTGCCTCAGTCTTGTTCAGACATCCTGGGAGGCAAGAATCTCTGTAGTTGCCAAAACCCTCCTCAGTCATCCTGATAACTAAAAACACATTATTTGGAAATCTTGGGTTTGCTCTGAACTAAATCCCCCAGGCTGTGTTAGCTCATTCTGCTGGCTCTGGCCTTGGAGGCAGGAAGCAGCGGACATCCGTACTTGCTGGGACGAGCAACTTCTTTGGTCTTCATCCTCTCACTGGAAGGTATAGGTTTGAAGAGGCAGAAAGAAGTAAAATTATGCAGCTATGAACTCGGGATTTAGGTTCAAGTTCACAATGTGTCACTAGTCAGAGATCTTAATTTCCTCTTCTATATATGAGGATAATAGCAGAGACATCAAAGTGCTGTGAGAATTCAATG
>PVKS010023399.1:16932-32537 GCA_004027875.1 Aplodontia rufa
GAGGTGGTGATGGAGGTGGTGATGGTGGTGATGGAGGTGGTGATGGAGGTGGTGATGGTGGTGATGGAGGTGGTGATGGAGGTGGTGATGGAGGTGGTGATGGTGGTGATGGTGATGGTGGTGGTGATGGTGGTGATAGAGGTGATGATGGTAATAGTGGTGATGGAGATGGTGATGATGACGATTAAATGTCCATGTTCTGCACGAATAACAGCAGCATCAGGAGCTATACCAGCAAGTGGTCCAGACAGCTGTGGGTAGAAGTAGGGCTGGGCTTGGGTGGTCAGTCTGGACTGGGCCCTGGGAATTGGTTCAGTGAGATGGAGGTAGAGGAGAGGATTACATGATGAGAAAACCAAGGCAGAGGGGGCGATGGCCTGAGGCTGGGGGCAGAAGGCTGTGATGTACTGGGAAGGAGGCTGGCTTCACTGGGGACGAAGGATGGGATCTGTAACGACAAATCCCCAGGCTGGACCTGATTGCTACCAGCTGACCCCAATCCACCCTGGTGCCAGGTGTTCTCTCTTCTATGTTCTGTCCTGCTGCTCAATTCCCACTTCACTGAGAAACTCCAGCTCAAAGTGAGTTTTTCCCACGACCACAACATACAGCACATCAGTGTGCTGGGCACTGTGGCTGAAAGGGGTGGAGGCGGGGATCCCACCAGCTGCCTGCATGGAGACCCCTCGGAGAGCTCCAGGGCTGGGTCTGATGTGGTGCCAGACACGGGCTAAGCCCAGCTTACAAGGCCCCGTGCCCTTGCTGCTCTGGCCCAGTGCCAGTAGCCCCCCCAACCACCCATGGCCCTGGTCACGGGTCCAAGCCTGGTATTTGCCAGGGTGGCAATGTGGAGGTTGCGGGTAGAGAAAAGAGAGGGTGGATGGATGCTCCCACTGTCCCCTCACCCATCCTGCAGCAGAACCTAGTCCTTGCTCCCCCTCCCAGGCCAGGGGTGGCTGGCGGTCACCGCCTGGTTGCATCTGCCGTGCACGCGAGAGGGGTTCCAGATGTACCAGAAGGGCCCGCTGGAATGTCAATTCCATCTTCCCACAATCATATTCCGCATCCTCTTAGAACGAGCAGCCTGCTCGTTTGAATGCATAATTAGCCTGAGCATTCTACCTCGCTAATTTCAAGGCAGGGGACGGGAGTGGAGGGGGGCTTAGGAATTTGCATATTAATTTAGCCGAGGGAGAGAAAAATTGTTTACCACTTTCTTTTCGCAGTTGTTCACGGAGGATTTAACTCTTTCCTGGTCCCTGACTGGAGCCTTGGGAGATGTCCATGGGGGTGCAGGTGGCCCTGCTGAAGCCCCAGCTCAGTTCAGCCAGGCCTGTGCTGTGGTTCCTCCAGGCATCTCTGCACCCCACCCCCACCACCGGGCTGGTCTCAGTCAGTAATCCCTTTTCTTGCAGGGCCCACAGGCGGCGGTGTTGGTGCCAGACAGTATAGGAACTGGGGTGGCCAGGGTCAGCTTCAGGAATCAGATGCACCTGGTCCCTTTGGCCACTCCATTATATCTGTTTATTTCACAACCTTCACTGTTCCCCAAGTTCAGGGTCAGTGCAGCGTTAGGTACGCCTGGGTAGGGGCTACACAGGCTGCACGTCCCACTAGGAACGGAGTCATGGAAGGGTGAGATGTTGCAGACAGCCCTGGCTGCAGAGGTCTAGGCGGGCTTTAAGTGATGGAGCTGATGGGAGAAAGGCCTGGGAGCCTGGGGGCACCTGAGACCAGGGGTGGACAGGCATTCGCTCCAACCAGTCGAAGGCTTCTGACAGGCCTGGATGGCAGAGCCAGGAGTGGGCCTACCAGCAGCTTGCCCCTCAGCCTCCGTCTAGTCTGGGAATACCTGGAGGCCATGTGGAAGAGACCAGCTCATGGCAGTGATGTGGGCAGCAGTGCTGCTCCTGGAGCCAACTTTCCACGCTGGAGAGATGACCACAGCACTGGTCTGATTCCCCACCAGACCTCACGAGGCCCAGATACAGGAGCAGGGGGTGCCCCATGCTGCCCTCACCCTCGAGGTCCCCAACGCCGTGGGCAGCAAGCATGTGGAGTGTAGGGCTCTCTGGTTATGCTGATGCCTCCTAGGACCCTGGGTGGAAGGGAGCTGAGAGCAGGAATGAAGATGCGGAGGGCCCTGGAGAGGGGCCGAGCTGCAAGCCCGAGATGGATGTCCTTAGGGCAGAGTCCAGGCTAGGCCTGGTATGTGGTGGCTTTCAGCCGCATCCCTCCCTTGGCTGGGTCGGGAGGCCCCTGCAGAGCCGCAGCACACATCACCAATCAGTCCAGCACTGTCCCGGGGGTCCCGGGGCTGCTGCATCAGTGGGTGCGAGCAGGCAGAGGGAGCCCAGTTACCCCGAGTGGATGAGCAGTGAGTTGCCCTCCAGCTCCGACCCTTTCCGGGATAACTGTAAACTGTGTAGGTCATGGAGGCAACTTGGTGGCCTGAACACTGAAGGCCATGGTACAGCAGCCCCAGAGCAAGGAACTAGCAATACCAGCAGACCTGCAGGCCTGGGCTACAGACCCATAACTGCGGCGCCCAGCACAGGCTCCATACTGCCAGACCCAGACAGCCAGCACATGGACACAGGTTCTGCTGTCTGGCAGGCTGGTCCCCAGTGGCTGATGTGAGATCAGTCACACCCTTCCTCTTTGCTCCCGTCTTGCACAGTGACTGAGAGCACAGCTTTGGGGTCATGGAGACCTGGGTTATGGAAGATTTGGCTGGGCCCCTGACCATCAATAGCCTCATGAGGTGCTTCTCCCCCTAGCTCTGCAACCACAAGCCCAGGAGAGTTGTGCAGGGGTATGCACCATGCCAGGCACACAGTATGTGCTCAGGAAAACCAGAAGCTGATGGTTGCAGGAGCATGATTACCCAGGAGTTGCAGGCCAGTGACCTCCACTGACCAGGACTGGAGCCCTAGCAACACAAGGGTCATAGCTGAAATGGGAAGGAGGGTGATGGAGGCATGTTGGGAGCCACCAGGGGGCCCAGAGTAGGTGAACATCAGCCGTAAGGCTGGAACCACAGACCAGCGTGGAGATGCCAAAACCACTGCCTGGTATTGGCCTGACAGCAGCAGGTCCCCGTGCCAGGGAGTCGGAGACAGTGTCAGTCCCCCGCCTGCAGGCTTGCAGATGCTCATCATGGCCTGCTGGAGGGGAGCAGGCTGCCACTGAGCTCTTCTGTGTTGCAGCCTCGCTCAGCCAAGATGCATGCTCTAGGGGTAGGAGGAAGGCAGGCCCAGAGGGGTTCTGTGGTGACCCAGAGCCACACAGCCTCAGCAGAGCAGTGAAGGAGCAGCAAGTCCAGGAGAAGGTGAGTGGGGTAGAGACTGGCAGGCTGGTGCCCTGGAGAACCCTCAGGGCCAGTCCCAGAGGCTGGAGGGCCTGGATGGACTCAGCTGCCCCCTTCCCTGGGCAGGAGGAAGTTTCTAGGGAAGAGGTGTGCATCAGCCCACCCAGGAGGTCACATTGCCATGTGGAGGGGAGGGAACAGGCTCTCCAGGAACAGAAGGGCAGGATGTCCTGTGAGTGTGTGGGTCTGGGCTGCAGAGGACCCTGGGAATGTTGCCTATAGGTCTCCTTGGGTGCAGGCCCCTGGGATGGCCCAGGCTAGCAGTCTAGACCCTAGGTGGGGGATTCACCTCCCAGGGCTCCTACTCACCTAGGTCTGAGAGGAAGGGACAGAGCTCCTACCCTTGGTTCTGGTCTGCCCAGGGCAGCTGAGAGAGGCTGGACATACCCCTGGCCTCTCAGGGCCTCAGTGCCCTGGAGTCTAAGGTGGGGCTCACCCTGTCCCCCAGCACCCACTGTGCTGGGGAACTGGAGAGGGAGCAGCTAAGGGCCAGAAGGCCTGGACTGCAGAGAGGTCTGTGTGTGCGGACACTGGGGGCCAGGGCGGGAGGGGCTGGCCAAGTGACCCAGATGGGCACAGGGGACAGTGCCCCATGGCCAGGTGGCTCTGGAGAGGCAGGAGCATCTTGCTGTGGCCCACCATCCCTGCTCATGCGAGGGAGGCAGGCAAACCCCTGTGGGTGTCATGGGCTGGGTTTGGAGGTGGTTCGTCCAACCTGCAGTGACTGTCATCTTGCACCTGCAAACCAGCTTCATTTCACTGTCATTAAGAATCCCAGGTCTGACAGGTAGGGAAAACCCAACACAGAGACAGCAGCCTGGGGAACAGCTGCGGTCCCAGCGGTGCCCTGCCCCCAGCCCCTCTTGTGGGGCCTGGTGGGCTCAGCTGAGGTGAGCAGGTATGTCCCTGCTGTCCAACACTGTAGGACCAGAGAAGGCAGAGAGGGTTAGAGGTGAGAAGCCCACTCAGACCACCTGCTGCCAATGCTGGACTGCACAGGATGGGGGGACCATGAGGCACCCCACACTGCCACCCAGAAGGAGCAAGGAGACCCGAGAGACCACAGGCAGCCTGGTCACACAGCCAGGACCCTGGGCCTCAGCAACCAGGGGCCTCTGGGAGGGGTCTGGCCGGGACACTCAGGCTGGCTATCCTTGAAGCAGGTCCCCTTCTTTTCTGGGCTGGGACAAGGGCCCACCAGGGCCTGAGGAAGGCATGGAGGAGTGGCCAGGATGCCCTGAGCCCTTAAGGAGGTCACAAGGACAGGGCCTGGACATGAGAAGCTGGGCCAGACACCTGCACTACTTCTTGAAATCTCTCCCTGATGTGGAAGAGCCACTAATCCCTCTGGAGCTCCAGGGCCATGGCTGTAAGTGGCAGTGAGTGTGGGGTGTGAGAGGCACTGGACCCTGGCCTTGAGGAGGGACCTGCAGGTGTGGTCATCACCCTGGTTCTGCCTGGGTTGCTGCAAACTACTTGGCTCAGGGGAACAGTGGATGCTGCTGCCCCTTCCTCCAGCAGGTGAGTCCAAGTACAGGTTGGACTCCAGGTGCCAGCACAGACCCGGTGCTGGCTGACACACCCTCTGCAGGAAAAGCTGCTGAGAAGTCTTGGGCAGGGCAGGATGTAGTGTGGGGTCCATCCTCTGCACAGCCTGCCACCCTGGGGCCTCCTGGGTAGTGTGGGCCCTCCAGCCTGGCCTCAGGGGGTGTCTAGTAGTGTTCAGGCCAGCATTGGGCCAGATGGGGGCCTGGGTGAGGCTATTCACCAGAACCCAGGCCCGAGCCGAGGCCCCATTGCCTAAGGCTCTGGTCTGGAGTCAGGCAGGTGAAGCCGGCCATCTGTCACCCTGGCACATGTGGCTGGTGGCACTGACATGCAGAAAGGGCTCAGAGGGCTCCAATGTGTGGCTGGTCCCCTCCTGCTTGTGGCACGCAGAGGGTTAAGCACTGATCAGAGCTTTGTCTCCGCATCAGGGTGCATAATGGGCTCCTCATTTGCATACTGCAGTGTGCGCTCAATTAAAATGAACTTTTAATTTCTTCTAAGTAAATTACTTCTTGCTGGTACGTGATGCACACAAATGTCAGGATAGTGGGAGAGCCCTAATGAGCTGGGGAGGGGATCCGGTGGGGCTGCTGGGAGTAACCCCAGACGCATGTGTCCACACGCCACACCAGCACAGCACGCACTGCGCCGCGCACGCAGGACCCTGATTGCCGACCACACCACCTGGCACACTCACATCCACACCCAGGCTGGGCAGCAGGCGCTGCTCACACTGTCTCTCGGGCAGCAGCCCCCAAGGCGCATCTCAGACACTTGCACATGCACACACAGGGTCCTGTTGCAGGGACACAAACTCCCCCAGCCTCAGTTCCCCTGTCTGCTCCTTCTTACTTAGGCTATAAACAAGGATGTAAATAACAGGGATCAAAACACAGAAACAGGTCAGAGCCACATTTCCTCCTCCCACCCAGGTGCCCAGGAGCCTGAGCCCTGACCCCTAATCCCAGGCATCTGTGTGGGCAGGAGGGATCAACCCCATGGGACAGAGGGGAACAGACTCAGAGAGGTAGCGCTGTCCACCTGACCAGAGTGCATGGTGGGTCGAGGCCTTTCTGGTCCTGGGGACTTCTCTGTCCTCCACACCCTTTCGGGAAGGGGTGGACTGGGCTGCACCAGGCATCATGTGGGAGGAGGGGGAGCTGATTCACCCCCAGCTCCAGAACTGGGACAGACTCCAGGCTCCTCAGCCTAACCCAGTGCATTTCAGCACCTCGGAGAGAGCCACAGACGAGGCAGAGCTGACCCATGGCAGAGCCTCCCACTGCTGCCCACCACAAGTACGTCCTTGCCCTCTGGACAGTGGATGTCACAGGTACTGGGGCCCCACGGACCTAGGGGCAAGTGCTGGCTCTATCACCCATGATCTCCATGGCCCTGGACAAATCTTCGCAACCCTGTACATTCTCTACAGCAGCATCGGCCTGAGCCTGGGGCTCCCTGGGCTGCATTTAACCCCCTGCCACTGCTAGGTGTCTCAGTGCTTCACCACCCTGTGCAACAGAAGAGCTACCTGGCCAGGGCTGGAGCACATGGCAAAAACACCTGGATGTGCTGGTGTGGGGAGGAGATGGAGGGTGGGCAGCCTGCAGCTGTCCAGAGTATAGCTAGACCCCGCCTGCACTCCCTATCTCCTGTGGCCCCATTTGGAAGAGGCTGGTATTGCTGGACACAGGCCTCACTACAAGGCAGGGCAGACCTTGCACCTGTCTTGCAGAGGGGGTCAGGCAGGGCTTCTCAGAGGAGAACTGGACTGTGAGTGCGCAGCAGGATGCGGAGGCCCCAGGGCTCACAGGGATGGGAAGCACAGCCTGCCAGAACTAGAGGATACCCGCCTGATCAGCACAAGGAGCATGTGTCGGGATCATTTCAGGACATGTTCAGAAGAAATGGAGGGTAGGGGAAGACCCCGTGGCTCACGTGGCTGCAGCCGCCAGGGCCAGGGCCAGGGTCCCAGGGAAGGTCCTCACAGCCGTGCCCACCAAAGACACAAGAGCACTCAGAAAGAACGTATCTGGCGGGGACTGACCTAGTGAGGGTGCTGTGGAAGGCTCAGGGCCCTGAGGAGACCACGCAGTGGGTGGTGCAGAGGCTTCAGCTGGAGCCCCAGTGGGCTGCACGGTGACTCCTCAGCATGGTAAGTGGCACCGAGCCTGCAGGTACAGCCAGGAGGGCACCAAGGAGCATAGGGCCTACCTTCTCAGGTGTCCTGGTCTCAGCCCAAGGAGAAGGCCCTCTGTGGTGGCCTGTGAGGGTCAGAGGCCTACAGAGCTGGTCTGCCTTCCCTCCAATCAGCACCCCAGAGGCAGATGGAAAGCCTCTGCCCAGTCCTCATGAGCATATAGGGAAACCCAGGCCAGAAGGTCTCTCAATCATCAGGGCAGAAGAAAGGATGTGGGGCTGGCGGGCTGGGGTAGTGCGGCTGTACGCTCAGCCTCTGAGAGTGGGAGTGTCTCCTCTGCCATACCCAGGGTCCCCTGCGGTCTGTCTCCCTGGAGGTCCCCTCTATGGCGACTAGTGGGTGGGGAAACCAGGCTGGCCCTGCCCAGGCACTTTCTGTGGCCTTATTGTCACAGAAGCCTGTCTATGCACCGCCAACCAGCCAAGCTAGCCACATACCAGTAAGCAAGCTGGCCAGCTACTGCCCCTGCCTTTGTCACAGGGCCCTGCCTGATGGGCCAGAGCCAGGGAAAACTGCTCCCCAGAGCATCTTCCACTCTCCCTGACATCGCACAGAATGGCAAGCACGCTTGCCCTCCCCAGTCACCATGGGGCCCTGCGCATGGCAGGGAGCAGAGAGCACCCATGGGGCCCAACCCCAGCCCGTGTGTCCTGAGCAGGACTGCTCTTGAGACACCTGAGGACCTGAGTGGAACCCAGCCCTGGGGACGGCACCACCCAGCGAGCTCTAGCCCACCCTCCATGCCCTCCTTCCTGTTTCTCAAGAGTCTCTCCCCTGGGCAGGCCTGACAGCTGTGTGTGCATGTTCCTGTTTGTGTGTGTGCATGCATGTGCAGGCAGGCGTGTGCCGTGTATATGCGCACGAGAGGTAACTGGAGCCCAGCTTCCCCCATCACAGAGAGCTACATTGAACCACAAATTAATTTCATAATTTTCCTCTCTAATTACGCCAAACATCTGCCGCGAAGGCAAGCTGTGTGCACGCATTTTAATGTCCCCACACTCCTCCCCACAGCCTCCCTGTCTGTCTCCACGCTGAACTTTTCAATAATTATCACCGAGAGAAGATCTTGACTTCCATTTCTCTTGCCTTTCAAGAGGGAGAGAGAGGGGAAGGAAAGGGGAGGAAAAGATAAGGAAAGGGAGAGGAGGGAGGGCGTGCGAATGCATAGCAGGTGGCTGACTGGCAGGGGCCGTTGCTGCTGCAGGAGGGCAGGACAGGACCAGGGGCTGAGGGGGAGAGGGCCACCCAGCCTGCAGCTCCTGGGCCTCTTTTGTCCACAGTGACGTGGCCACTTACCCAAGGCCCAGGAGGAGGGATAGGGTCATGAAGTGTTCCCTGCTGCCTGCTTGCCTGGCCTCCAGTCCCCCCTCACCACCAGGGCTGGGGAATATGGCCTGGGGCTGCCTGCCCTGAGATGTGCTGGTTCTCCCACTGCAAGGCATCCTGCCCAGGCCCCAGGTGCTTCCTGCTGGCCCCTGATGGGAGGGGGGCCTGGCACCTGTGTGTGGGTGGCAGGGAAGATGCTTCCAGGTGAGCTGAGAAAGAGTGCTGGCACTCCCTGCCCTGTCATCCTCCCTTCTGCCCCACTTGCTATCCCAGGTGAAGAGGGCTGCCCAGGACTGCCAGGGGCCAGGGAGGTCCCAAGAACTCCCCTGCACCCTGGCCTCAGACTGAGAGCCCACATTTTACGTGGGCATGTATGTGTCTGTGCACATGCACACGCATGTGAGCTTGAGCCCATCACAAACAGGCCAGTACGCAGGCACATGTCTGTCTGTGTGTCCTTGTGCATGGAGCTGCACACTTGGTCTTTGCTCAAACCTGTGGCACAGGTGGACACCCAGAGAGGCTGTGTGTGACCACATACTTGTCTGTGGTCAGGCCTGGACCCTGGCTGCCACTCTGCCAGGTGCACCAGGTTAGGCACCTCCCCTGCCACGAGCCTGGGAGAGGGGAACTGCACCACCCACCTGAGCATCTGCATAACAGGGATTCCTCAAGTGCACAGGTGCAGCCCGTGAAGCCCAGTGTCCTTGGTGTCTTCAGGCCCTGGTCTCAGCTTGAGGGAGGCAGAGTGGCTTGCAGGGTGGGTCTGTGTGCCCCAAGACCTTCACGTCTCCCCCTCACTCCCTTGTTGAATGGGCTCCAGGTGGCTACTACTGCCCTTCATCTGCTGTCCTACAGCCTGTCCACCCCCAGTGGCCACAGAACTTTCAAAACTTCCACACTGCCCTAATTTAGAACTTCCTGCCGCTCTTCACTGCCACCTCTTCCAATCCTGCATCCTTATTCCAGCAGCGAGGCCCTCCCCACATCCTCAATACACCCCCCCCCGGGGCCTCTCCTAGCCCCTCTGCAATCCTCCTCCGCAGCCTCCTCTTTTGATGAGTTCACGACTCATCCCCTTCCTTCGGGAGGCCTTCCAGGCCTGCATGAGACTGACCGAGGCCCTCAAAGCCCATGCAGGCAGGGTCCCCGAGGGTACATCACTGATCTCTTCCTCCACTCTCACACTTCACCCCAGACTCGGAGCTTTTCAAAGGCCTAGCATCTCATCCCAGCCCCTGAGCCTAACTCATGGTTGAGCTGGAGAATTTTTCTTTAAAGAATGAGTACATGACCTAACTGAATTCATTACCAACTTCTCTGGATCCTCTGCCACATCTGGGAAGTGAAGGGGTTGGATCTCCAGTAGTCAAGGATGCTCCCCATCTCCTGCATCCCAGTGGAGAGGTCAGCAGTGGCTGGGGAGAGGCAGCCACCCCTGCTTTAGCAACCCCCTCACCCACACTTGTTGATGGCACCTGTGCCAGGCACCACCAAGGGACACAGAGAGTGTCCACAAAGCCCCTGGCCTCCACAGCCTTCATCGTCCAGACGAGATGCACCAGTACCACCAAAGGCACCAGCGAGGTCCTGCTCCCTGTGGAGATCAGAGGTTGTTGTTGGAGGCAGCTTCTGAATGGGATCTGGAGAACAGGAAGGGCTCCAAGGGCCAGGGTGTTGGCAGAACCCCATCCCAGATGGAAGGGCACAGGCTGCACAGGCGGGCAGTGTGTCTGCCCCCGGCCACGATGAGAGTGGGAGTCGGGCTTAACTACTCCTAAAGACTTAAGACGTGAAAAGCCGTTTTCAGCCACTGCACAAAGACAGTGTGCTCCTTCCATTTTCTGCTTGGAAGAACTTTCTAAACTGCAGCTCAGGGAAGCAGAGCCACAGCAGGGTGTGGTGGTCTCAGGAGGTGGAGGAGGCTGATGTTCTGGGCTGCTGAGGTGGAAGCTGTGCAAAGAAGGGGCCCGGGGCCTGCACAGGGGCCTGCACAAGAGCTCACAGCGCTCCACGGCCTGACCAGGGCCAGCCCTGGAAGGTTTAGAGAGGGCAGAGCTGTGTGATCCTAAGAGCTGGAGTGGAGAGAAGGGCACCCTTCCAGACCCGGGGTGGGGAGCCCAGGGCCTGTCTCACCAAGCCTGAAACCAAGCTCAGTTGCCAGGACAAAAGCTGACCCTTCAAGAAGGCAATAGGAGGTATGCTCCCAACAGTGCTGCAGGCATGGTGCCCAGCACACAGCAAGAAATCGCTAAACAGGAAAATGTATTCAGAAAAGAAAAACTTCAACTAATAGAACAAACCCAGGAATGACATGGATGTTGGAGTGAGAAGAGAAAGATTAAAAAAAAAAAAAAGACATGAGTGAGGAAGTGGAGAATCTCAGTACACCAGAACAGCAGGGGAGGAGGAAACCCACTGGAAAATGTAGAACTGAAACATGCAACGCCCGAAATTCAGAACTCACCGGGTGAGTCCGACAGCTGATTAGACCATGGAAGAAATGATCAGGAAGCGTGAGCATGGATTCACAAGAGCTGTCCACAGGGCCAGGGCAGTGGCTCAGCAGTTAGAGTGCTTGTCTGGCGTATACGAGGACCTGGGTTCAAACCCCAGCGTCAGATACGCAACTAAGTGTCGGAAAAACCAAGGCAACATGGAAAAATAAATAAAGTTGATTCTCTCTTCCTGTGTCTCCCTCTTTCTTAAAAAGAAAGAGAAGAAAGCCTTTTAAAAATCAACAAGGAGGGGCTGGAGCGGTGGCTCAGCGGTTTCGGCACTTGCCTGGCAAGCACGAGGACCCGGGTTCAAACCCCAGCACCACGTACACAACTAAGTGTTGGAGCAACTAAAGCCATATGAAAAACTAAATAAAGTTGTTTCTCTCTTTCTCTGTCTCTCTCACTGTCCCTCTCTCTTTAAAAAAAAAAAATCAACAAGGAACCTCAGTGACCTATGGAATGATGTCGAGCAAGGAAATGTTTGTGGTTTGAAGAACAGGAAAGAGATTGGGGCAGAAAGGAGGCTGGGAGAAATAAAAACCCACCACCATGGCTGGAGATTTTAGGGCCCTCTCCCACTCTCCCAGTGATTGGCTGAGCATACAGACCGAAAATTAGCACAGGGCAAAAGGCTCGGCTCCGTCGGCCATTGACCTAGGTGACAAAGGTGGATGCTTCACCCAGCAAGAGCAGAACTCACAGTGTTCTCCCCAAATGCACACAGATCACTAACCACAAACACGGCTCGGTGATACGAAAGGATCAAAATCACACAGCCTATATTTTCCAACAGTAAAGTTCGAAATTAATTATGCTAAGATATCTGTAAAATTTCTTTTGAGCATCTACGCATTAAATAATAGACTTCCAAACAACGCATGCATAAAATGAGAACTTGCAAAGGAAATTGGAAAATACTTTGAACTAATAATATGTGAATACGTGGCATGTCAAATGTGGGGCCACGGCCAGAGCAGTCTTAGATTGAAACTGATGGCTTTAAACACTTGTGTTAGAAAAAAACTAAAGGCTTAAAATAAATAACCTAAGCTCCACCTTGAAAAATCTAGAAAAAGAAGACCAAATTAATCTTTTCTTTTCAGAAGGATGTAATAAACAGCACAAATGAACTCAAAAGAAAATTAACAAATAGAAAAATGAACAGAGAAAAATCCAGACCACCCTAAGTTAGTTCTTTGAAAAGATTGATGACGTTAACAAGCTCCTAGCTGGATTTCTCAGAGAGAGAACAAAATGAGCAGTCAGGAATGAAGACAGGACATCATCAAGATCCTAGAGGTTAAAAGGAAAATACAGGATCATTCTGCACAAGTTTATGCCAATATATTTGACACCAAGGAAACAGACAATTTCCTTGAAAGATGCAAGTTATCAAAACGGACATAAGAAGAGATGGAAACTCTGAAAAAAATATATCTGACACCAAGGAAACAGACAATTTCCTTGAAAGATGCAAGTTATCAAAACTGACATAAGAAGAGATGGAAAAAATGAAAAAAATATATCTGACAAAAATTGAATCTGTGATTAGAAATGCCCTGTGGAAAAGTGCAGAGGCATCTTAGTGCCAGGAAGGGCTTTGCTGAAGGGCTGGCCCCTGGAGCGGTGCTGGGAGTCTGCACACCCGGTGGCTCTGCAGAGGCTAACCTGGCTCCACCTGGCCTCCCACCCTCCTTGGTGTCACGGGACATGGCAGATTTTCCTCGATGCCCACACCAGGAGCAGTAATTGGGCCACTGTCCTTTTCCTTCTCACCCAAAGCCCCCATGAGAAGCATGGAAGCTGCATTCTGTCCTCTGCTCTGGATTTGGCATCGTGGTAACATGAGCTCCTCAGGGCAAGGGACCCCATTTTGCTGGTAATAAATGCAAAGCCAGAGGATATGCTTTCACGCACACAGTACCATACCATTCATCCTCTAAGCAAGACACTTCAGACTGCAGGACTGACAACGTGACTGACCCTGAGAACCTGGGATGGCATGACCACATTCTCATCTTTAGGAACTTGGTGTGACAGAGGGATCATCACGCTAACGACCCCACAGTAGCTTTACAGGTGGCACCAGGCTTTGCTGCCTCAGCTCCCACAGGCTTCCCAGCTGCTGTGGGAGGCAGGTGGACACTACTGCTCCAGTTCCACCAAGGAAAAAGTGAGACCAAAGCTGGGAATCTTCTTGAGACCAGAGAGGGGCCCCATCCCAGGCCTTCCATGCTTGCAGAGCTCTTTCCACCAAAGCTCCTACCTCTCCTACAACACCTTGAAATGAGGGAAACTCCAATTGCGGAGCACCCAGCAAGCACTTCCTGTGGCTGTTTGCTTTAGGTGCTAGGATGCTGAGGACAGAACTTGAGGTTGGTCGGGAGTTCAACAATCCCTGCGATCCAGACGTAAACCTGTTTCTATTTCCACAGTTCTACCACTTTCTCACATTGCCCAGACCCCTTTTGGAAGCAAATAGGCACAGGCTATAAATGGCATTGTTAGAGCAATCGACCTTGAGCATAGGTGGACCTCAACATCACGGCTGTCTGATGCCAGTTCCCTAGAAAGTGCCCCCCAGGCGTCCACAGCTGCTGGCCTCCCCTCTGGGGTCTGTGCCTAAAGTAGCCCACCCTCATCACCCCTTTGCCCCCAGAACTGCAATCCTGCTGGGTCCTCCAGGACCCTCCTGGAGCCACCTCTGCTAAGCACAGACCCGAGGGCAATAGGGCCTGAGGAGTGCAGCTCACTCTTCACTCAACCCAGCCTCTGTTCAGGGGGTACTGCAGCTGGCATCACCCCTGCCCTAACCCTGCAGGAAGCAGAGATGGTAGGGAGCTCCTCTGATTCCTCCAAGGCAAATCCAGTGCTGCCCTTCATTTGCAAACTCACGTGGGCCTCTACCCCTCTCAGGGTCATCCTGCCTGGACCTGGCAAGCTGCAACCATGTTACAAACTGGGTACAGGACCCTGCACACATGGTGTGGCAGCTGTGTGCAGACAGATAGCCCTATGCAGCTCGCCTGTGACCCCACCACCCCACACGGAGCAGGACATGAACACCTCAGACTGAGCCCTGCTGTCCTAGGCTTTCAGGCTATCGCTGGACTGTGGTGACTACGGCCACCTGAGCGCTGCATGGCTGGGGAGGCAGAGGCCAGGAGTCCCCCTGGCTATGTTCCACGCTCTGGCAGAAGCAGCCCAGCTCAGCCATCCCCCTCCACGCCCCTCCTGCATGTTTGCTATTTTCTTATGGTTGTTAATTCCTTGCCAGGTGGAACTGGCACTGTGGGGCTTAATTAAGCTCAGCCAGCTGCTGCCAAACACGGGAATGAGATGCATGGCAGAGTCAGCCTTGAGCAGCAAGGCAGCCCCGGGCAGGGTGAGTGGACTGGGGGTTGTGGAACCCCCGAACCAGATGGAGGGGTCTGGGATTGGGGAACAGGATCAGGGTCTGCCGGGGGCTCTCTAGACAGGTTCAGGGAGGGGTGCCCAGCTTCCACCTCCCCTCCCCACTCACTCAAGATCTCAGCTTCCAAAAATAGATGGACAAAAGGAGACCTTAGAGGGACAAGAGCCCAGGGCAATTGTTAAACTATGACACACTGTCAGTGTGTGTATATGAGTGTGTGGGGGTACGCATGTGCATGCACTTGTGCAAGTGTGTTCACATGAGTGTGTGTGCATGTGCATACACTTGTGCAAGTGTATGCATGTAAATGTGTGTGGGTGTGTACGTTCATACACTTATGCATGTGCACATGAGTGTGTGCATGGACCTGCACATGAATACATTTGTGCAAGTGTGTGCTTGGGTGTGCATGTATGTACACTGGTACAAGTGTGTGCATGTGAATGTGTATGGGCATGCACACCTGAGTCTTTGGGCAGTGGTCACCATGGGTCATCAGTGTCCATCCACACCTGAGTCTCTGGACAGTGGTCGCCCTGGTCATCAGCATCTGACCACACCTGAGTCTCTGGACAGTGGTCACCCTGAGTCATCAATGTCTGTCCACACCTGAGTCTCTAGGCAGTGATCACCCTGGGTCATCAGTGTCCATCCACACCTGAGTCTCCAGGCAGTGGGCTCTGTGGGTGGTTCCCACAGTGCTTCACGGAACTCGATTCATGGCCTCTGTAGACATGGACAGAGACCCCTAAATCTGTGGTTAGTAGGTGTGTGAAGCTATTGTGCAGACAGAGCTGAACTGGGGAGAGCTGCAGGATTTCTCAGAGGTACTCATGCGCACAGGGCTGCAGGTCCACCCCGCAGCCCTTGCTCTGCATTCAACACATGCGGGAACATGCCGGGGGAGGGTCATGGTGTGCAGAGTGTGGGGGAGCAGGGATCTGTCACTAGGAGTCTATATGCAAAGAGGCAGCTGGTGCTGGGTGTGCCCCTGCATGGGGCGGAGGAAAGAGCAGAGTGCTTCAGTCCCCAACTCTCAATAGAGGTGTCACCACATACACCACAGGCCACTGAATGACCACAGAGACGACACCACCAGGTTGGTGAGGATGTGGAGCTACTGGACCCACACATGGGCCACCTGCGCTACAGAAAGCTACTGGCTGGTGCTGAACACTGGTGACCTGTGATGAATTTCATTCTCACATCCTGCTTCTGCCTGGGCAAGGCCTGTCTCTGCCC